>CM052121.1:5091111-5104317 GCA_028454245.1 Halictus quadricinctus | reverse complement strand
CCCAGGGAGCTTTTCCTAGGATCCCAGGGACCTTTCCTAGGATCCCCCAAGGACCTTTTCCTAGGATCCCAGGGACCTTTCCGAGGATCCCAGGGAGATTTTCCTAGGATCCCAGGGAGCTTTCCCTAGGATCCCAGGGACCTTTTCCTAGTATCCCAGGGACCTTGCCCAGGATCCCAGGGACCTTTTCCGAGGACCTAAGCTGGGTCTAAGCTTCCTAAAAGACAAAGAGGACCACCGCCGAGGTGCCCAAATCATTAAGGTCAAAGTGTGAGCCAAGTCTCGTAATCCACGGCTGACTCACCTCTAAATATCCGAGAGGGAGGAGCCGCGAGCCCGCGGGACTATGTTCCGAGAGGGTAGCCAGCGTTATGCAACCATGATTTTTTGACAGACGGCCATCGGGCCGGCGTGCACTCGTTCGGGCCAGCGTAAATACGCCGCGGGGTTAATATGCACGGTGAGTCACGCTTTCGACGGAGGAAAGCGGCGATCTAGCCGAGTCTCAGACGTTTTGCCAAGAAATCGATTTCGGCAAGTCGATTCGGCATCCAACGAAAATCTTGCCAACCAATCGATTTTCCCTTGAAATCGCCATCTTCTCGCAGACGGCCATCAATCTCGAGGAAGTCGGATGTTTAGTACACCAATGCTGCCAATGCGGTTGCTCGATGCACAATTTCGAGAAAACATTTATTAATTAGGCTCTTATAATCATTTTACGGAAGATTGTTGTTCTATGAATTTTTTGAGAAATTTTTTGTCTTTGATTGTTAAGAGACTGTCTAGTGTTTAAGCGCTGACAGGTGAAATGTTGAGAAATTTTTCGATGGCAATTTTTCAATTTCAACTGTGAACCAACAACTCAGTAAAATAATTTAAAATATTTCTTTTAAGGTTACCGTCGCTTACAAGATTTTTGAAAGCACAGTGGTTAGGGCTTACTAATAATAATCGTGACTGAAACGAGCTAGTTTATTTACAGTGACGGATAAAATCCTGGTGATGGCAAGAATGCTACGCCTAATTGACAAGAAATTTCTTCCGTCTTCGAGACGTGTAATACTATGACATTTTTCGAAATAGTACTACTCTTGGCACAGGTTTCCCCCACATAAATTATACAGGATCGTTCTCCACTCCGTTCTGTCTCGTAAATTCCTGGTCTCTAAGGTTGCCGGCGTTAAATTGTTTTATTTAACCCTCTATAGAACGGTCACCGTCTTTATGCTTTCAATCTCATTTGAGCTTGCATTCCGTGGACACTTTGGAAACATTACTGTCCGAGGCTGCGTAGTAAGATGTATGCAGTTACACAATGAATGTTATCGTGGCGTCCAATATTAGGTGCTGACTTCAGAAATTTTAATTAAGCTGTGCACCGGTTCGTTATACAAGCTATTTTCACCAGTTCAACAGCTTTTGCTTGTTTGTGGAAGATTGGGATTATTTTTAGGAGCTGAACGTGTTTTGCTTATTTGTAGAAAGTGGGGATTATTTTTAGGAGTTGAACAATTTTGCTTATTTGAGGAAAATGGAGATTATTTTTAAGAATTCAACAACTTTTTCTTATTTTTAGAAAATAGGGATTATTTTTAAGAATTGAACGTCTTTTGGTTATTTGTAGAAAGTGGGGATTATTTTTAGGAGTTGAACAATTTTGCTTATTTGAGGAAAATGGGGATTATTTTTAAGAATTGAACGTCTTTTGGTTATTTGTAGAAAGTGGGGATTATTTTTAGGAGTTGAACAATTTTGCTTATTTGAGGAAAATGGGGATTATTTTTAAGAATTGAACAACTTTTGCTTATTTCTAGAAAATGGGGATTATTTTTAAGAATTGAACAACTTTTGCTTATTTCTAGAAAATGGGGATTATTTTTAAGAATTGAACATCTTTTGGTTATTTGTAGAAAGTGGGCACTATTTTCAGAGTTGTGCCTCTTTTGCTTATTTCTAGAAAATGGGGATTATTTTTAAGAATTGAACATCTTTTGGTTATTTGTAGAAAATGGTGATTATTTTTAAGAATTCTTAAAAGTTCCTTAAGAGTTTGTAAGAGATCTTTTGCTTAAAGTTAAACAGGTGATTTACAGAAAACAGTAGGCACAAAATCTCGAGAAAACGTTGAGCATGTTTTCGTAGTTAGTGTCTAAGCGACAAGCCCGCAAAGACAAGGTCGCGAATAGATTTCTAGGTTCGATAAATCGGTGTTATCACGATCCCCCGACCGGTTTGATCTCGATCCTCGATCGCGAGCGCCTTCTCGCGACGGTAACCGGCGGAACTTTGTTATTTCTGAATGTATTTTCGGCCTCGTCCGTTTGTGAATGAAGCAACGCCGCGATTGGATCATCGGACCCGGGGCACTTTTAGCTCGTGGTATTGATAGTGACCGGTTATTTCGATGGTGACAGACCGCGGACACGTGAATCGTGACGCAGATACCTCGCCAAATTTTCGCGACATACTCTCTACTCCCTGCCTTGTCTACCATAAATTAATCCGGTCCATAGTACATCGAATCGCCGCGTGACCCGTTACAAAATAATTGCCCTCTTTCGATACCCAAAAATGGTCGCGGCGTGTCCCCGAGATCCGAAAATAAGTTCAAAAAGATCAGTAGTAACATTTTCTTTCCGAATTTATTTTCGTCAAGTATTTGCAAATTAAAAATACCCTATTATTTCTTTTTCTTTGATCAAATTCTTTGATGAAGCTAGTCGGATTTTTTTTTGTGTCTTCAATTATAGAAGAGACGATGGCTCATTTCTTTCGGTTTTCCGAAAGCGAATATGTTCGCCGCCGGTGAAAGATAGTGGCGGCATTGTGGGCCGAGTTTCCCCAAGCAAATATCGTGGGGCCGAACATCGTCCGCTTTCATTCAGGCTCCGTAATCGTGTTCATTGTTGCGGGCCCGCGCTATCTGCCGCTTCGTCATTTTATCGTGACTTCCGCTACGTTAACGTTGAATTACGTCCTCGCCGAGCCACCCACGGAACAGGCCGAACCAGGAGATTCGATCTGCACGACGATTTTCGATCGTCGTCGGGCGACACCCTTTTCCCGCACCCTACAGGGCTCATTATTGCCGTGAACAATTGATTAACGACGCTCGATATCACTGGAAAATCTTTCGTCCAACAATTACAATCGTGTCTCGATGTACGTGGAAAATTCGGTACCGAAACCGTTGCTTGTATCGTGCGTAGAGATTATTCTTTCTTATTGGTATGGTAGAGGAGACAGAAAAAATGGCATAACTTTGTTATTCTTAAATATTTTATCGCGATTCTTTTAACGGAACATTCGTGAGATTTTTCTGGTTAAAACGATACCCAACACGACACAAGGGAACTATTAATACAACGGTTAATATAGTGTTAGATTAAATCTGTATCGATTTGTGTAATAAATCGTGTTGTATGTGTTGATATGAATATATTGATACGAAATATTAATATTGATATATTTATGAGTTAAACAAATGTGCTCCGAGTTGTGCCATGTTTGGGCTCGTTTTAATCAGAAAACTGTGACGAACACGTCGATAAAAGTTTCATAAAGAAGTGATTAATGTTTTATCAGTGTTTGTCAGCATTATCTCGCGTACACATCAAATTCGTCGTGAATCATTTCAGCTACCGACGATGACCGTTATGCAAACGTCGCGGGGAAAAATCGCTTATGGATTGAAACCGAACATCGTCACAGTCAAAAGTTTAATAATTTCCTGCAAATAGTTCCCGCGCGTTAATTTACACGAGCGAATTTGAATACAGTAGTGCTGTTACATTTTCCCTCAGTCGAGGACTGTTCACGTTACCGTGCAACTATGTAATCCCGATTTTTACAATTCCAAACAGGTCTTTTACATTTCTCCCCATTAAAACCACGAACACGCCAGACAAAGGACGTCAAAGAAAGTCGATGTAAAAGTGAAATTGATGCGCGTGGCCGTTTAAAATCGGAACGAATGGAAAATTAAGAATCGTTCTCTGGGTTTCCTTTGTTCGAGATTTTCTCACAGTTCGTAAAACTGGAACGATTACGTAAATCACGTAATTTTTTAAATTTTCCAGGTTGCAGAACCGAAGATTATTGTGCTCGTTGTGATCGATACGGTATCGTTGACACGATTACCAACATTCGTATCTTTTTTTTCGATTTAATCGATCGGGGTAGTCTGTTTACCGGCGCGTTAATTAACGCGATTACCGTAATCGCGGGTCAAATATACTCTGTCTGAAGTGTCGGGAAAACATCTGCCCGTCAGACAGACACCGTTCGATTTCGAACTGCGACCTTAAACAGACGTATCTTCTTTCCAAATACAGTTTATCAATCGGCCTGAGCTCTAGCGCGATTTCCACAGCTTCGCAAACGATTTACACTCGATCCGATCGCGATACAGTTTCTCATTGTTCAGGAAATTCCTCGGGCAGGAAAAATCCCATACTTGTAGAGAGGGTATAAATATGAGATACCTATTTCATTTTTTAATCTAGAAATTCTCGGGAAAAATCAAACGAAGAAATTCAGTAAAATCAGTTTGACAATAAAAAAAACTTTAGCATAATTTTTTAAAAGAACGGTTGCTTCTAGACCCATGGTTCCTTGTGCACTTTCTACCCTTGTGACAAGTAGAATACGATGCAATAAAAAGAAAAGTTTGACCTTTTGACCTTGAACTTAATTTTGCTGCATCTTTCTTAAATTAATTGCCACCAAAGTTATGATAGTCGCGACACATAATTTCTTGTACAATCATTCGCAAAAGTATAGATACCCTTCTACTCTAAAAAAAAAATTCGATTAAATTTTTAGAAACAGTTTCTCACGCCAAGATTTGGAAGAGAATCGCAAAGAATCGATTCGAAAGTGATCGTTGAATCGGAAGAAACAGAGATCTTCGCATGGATTTCTCACTTAGGATCGAGCCGGAGGGCCATAACATAGTCTTCGACTTTTACGAATTCGTTGCCGGGCGAGCTAACGAGCACAGTCTCGCACACCGTTTCCCGATAAATCAGAGCGATCGAGACGGTTCTCGATCCTGCCCGGAGGCAGGAGAACAGGCTCTCTCGAGTCGGCGTCGGATCGGCTGATTTCGTTAATGCAAACTCGCATGAATTATTATCGCGAGGAGGCCCATGCATATGTATGCCGGCCGGTGACGTACGATACGTCCTTCCTCTTATCGCGGCAGAAGGACGAGTCCCCCGGTAATAAAATGTTCGCTACGATCGATCGATCGATCCATCGGCTCGGGTGAATCACCGTCGATAACACGTTATTTTGCGGTGTAGCTATACTGTTTGCGCGTGGCTCGCGATATCGCCGGTCGGGAAATATTGGCTCGTTAAATACGGGACGCTCGATTTCGCCGTGTCAATAACGATGGATTACTTTTTTTTTTCCTGCCTGACGTTTCTGCGGCTGCAGATTTATCGCGAATTTTTCCGCTCGATCGGATCTACGGAAATCTGCGCAACACGAGCCGGCGTCGACGGAAGTCCGCTTTCTCACCGGTTCGATGAAAATCATACTCGTTGAATCCTCTAAACAAAATATTTTTCTTTCATTAAACGGTTCTATTGCCTAGTGTTTATGAATTCTTGGTTCTCAGGGTCACGCGAAGGTCATAGTATTATAGGCGGTTGGATCGATCTCAAGATCGCACTCTCAGCTGTCGCAGCGCGATGGTGGAAATATGTAATTCCATTAAAAAATCGAACATTGAAATCTCGAAAGATATCACCTTGAGAAAAACTTATTCGAACAAAATAAAATTTGTCTTTAATATTTTTCCCTATCAAGGACAGTAAGCTTGATGCTCAAGGCGGGACATCCTGTATATAGCAAGGAAAAAGATTGCTAATGAATTTGTTAGCCCCTCCAGGACCACAGCGACTTATGAATTATTTAAAATTCAAGTACTTGTGGATAATAGGAAAATGAAGTTTGTGGCAATGGAATAGGATCAGCATGAGGTGTGAGGGCAGAATGGTTGCGACATCGGTTCTAAAAATCGCGAAATGGCCAGTGAAAGAGGCGGTGCCGGGTTCAGAGAGAGAGAGAGAGAGAGAGAGGGAGAGAGAGAGAAATGGAAAATGAGGGTAATGAATACGCGGAGCGTTGGAGCGCCGGCCATTGTGGCCGGACACACGATCCCGCTAATTCTCACGATCTCGTTCGCCGCGGACAAAGGAAACGACACGCGGGCTTTTTGCGCGCGTGTTGGGACCTACGTAACACACGTGTATACCCACACGGTTCGAACCGCCGCTGTAATTCATGCAAATTGCGTTACGTCCCAGGTCGAGAGACCTGTCCGACGCGCGGCGTCGCGTCGCCGCTTCATCGGAACCTTTCATTCAGCTGTGACGCGCCATTCAACCGTTTCATTCTTGCCTCTCGCGATTTTCCGCGGAAAACTTTGCATTCCTGCACACGTCACGCTGCTACCGCTGTATTCCCGAGAATTGTCCAAAGAATGGATCTGGCCGGGGACAATTATCGTCTAGGAGATACTATTCTTCGATCCACTGTTGAACGTAGAAAACGACAGCGAGGTTCTACACCTCGGACAATTGTAGGCTAAATATTTGCGACATTTACCGAGTAGAGACTCGGAGACTTTATTCTCCGTCATTTTTATACAGTTTGGCTTTGCTGGATTCATTCGCAATGGAACAATAGAAATTTCTTCTTGTATGAAATCCGAATAAATTCAGTCCTGTTGTTATTGTGGAGGAATAGAAAATCCGTGTAATGACTGTGTGCCGAGCAGTCCAGAATTCATTACTCCCTCTCCCCAAAAGAAAAGTTGGACAGTAGCTGCATCGCGTTTGAAACATCGGCAACCCCTAAAACGAAAATTGAATCTCTCCCCCTCGAGGTACCCGGCGGCGCAAACAAATCCATCAGGACCCGCCGAAACATCAGACGAGCCGTCAAAAGGTTCGACGCTGACAAAAGCCGGAGAGAGACAGTCGAGCAGTCAGCGGGGCTGGTTGAATCATCCTATAGATGACGAGCTCGCGAAAAAAAGAGGACAGAAAAGAAGAAACGAAGGGAGGGAGGAACGCACGAAGGGCGGGCACCGCTTATTACCTCGATCGTGGCCCGGTGGGATTGTGTGACCCCCTTCGGTCGGGCTGCGGGCCAAATTGAAAATCGGAAAAGCGTGGAAGCGTGAAGGCCTGCGCGCAGCCTTAATGAATTAGTCATCGCTTTTTGAGGACGCTGCTTCGATCAACCGGGGGGGTTCCTGGGGTCCGGAGGGGGTGGCATACTTCTTCTCCTAGTAGAGTGGCTGTTGCTTGACTCTGCGATGGTTTATGGCTCTGTGAGTGTTCGTTTGTCACTTCCACGAAATAAAATAGAGCAAAATCAAGATTTGGTAAACCTACCGAGCTTGTAAAAGTGAAACGTCTTATGAGAAAGTAATATTTTTATAATTTCCATAATTGTGAAATAGGAAACATTCGGCCGTGTTACAAACTTTTTGACCAACGCGATAAATTCAAAAATTGCATAAATTAGCGAACTCTCGATTTTCGGTAGATCCCGAGGGTTAATGAATTAGTCATCGGTTTTTGAGGACTCGGTGGCGTCAGAGTGGGGTGGAAAGGGGGTTGGCCAGAATGGCTATATTTTGCTTTTGTGCCGGTTTCCACGATCCCTTCGCAGCATCCCGAGAGTGTCGGGGGGGTCGATCCGCCCCTCGGATCGAGGGAGAAACACCGGCCGCGTCATAGAACGCATCTGGATCAGCTGTCGATGACGATTATTATATATGAGTCACCCGCTAGAAGCTCGGTTTAAAGTGTATCAATGACTAACATGCCCGGCGCACATAGGCCCCCCTCACCCCCCAAGTTTTTTCCAATGGGCGCCCCACGAACGACGTTCCCTTTGATTCTCGTGGCACCTTCTCAACCCCCTCCCTTATTTCCTCCTCTTTTCAAACAACCCCTGCCCCCTCTCCGCTGTCCCTAATTCGTAGGCTTATTCATCGAATGCGTATGACGTGTACGCTTTGTTTCTCCTCTCTTAACCGCCACTACCACCACCACCACCCCTTTGACCCCCCCCCTCCCTCCCTCGCGACGGAAATCTCGGACGAGAGGCTGGGGACAGGGACTTTGAATTCGGTTGACTCAGTTTTTCGTGTTGCGTCATTGCCCGGACAGATAGCTGGTACCCTTCATTGGTATTGTAGCTCTGGGGGTCATCTTTGATGCGGGAAGAATTTTTCCCCAAAATTAAATTAGTAGATTTAATGAGATTTGGCATTTTAATCAGTTTTCATGCACCCTTTGTACCTGAGAAGGATTTTCATATTTTTCTCCAAGAACAAAATGACTGAGGACCCTCCTGCCCTTTGCGACTGACAATAATATTTCTACTTCTTGTAGCAACAAAATAATCAAGGGCAGAAATTGTGCAATTCAATTGACGGTTATTTGCTTGCCATTTCATGTGAATGTGTCAGGGAGAATCAATATGCAGGACATTTTTATGGGTCCTAGGACACCCCCAATGTCCCATCGAAGGGTTGCAGCACGAAGCCACAGTGTTAATAGCTGTTTATCACAATTTCCTTGTAGTCTAAATGACGGTAGAGTGCCGTCATAATTTCCAATTAACTCTACCATGCAGCGCCTCTAAAATTTCTCGAAGTAATAGCCTCCCTGAAGAGTCAACCCTCGACTCACCCCTCAAAAACGTATCAAACACCGACAGCCTTCTAAAATTGTCTGTTCTGCTCTCGACCCTCATGCATCCCTCATTCTCTCACCTTAATTTACCCCATGTTCAACTTGTGCAGTGGTGAAAAATCAATACACCGGAAAGACAAATAATTGAATCGTCCAGACTATTTGATTGAAAATCAAAAAATGGAGAGGAAATTTTTCCATAGAAAACTTTGTTTGATATTCTTTCCAAGAAGATTTTTACAAGAACTGAAACGAGTGGCAATCCACCGAACGAAAAGTGTGTCAACCATCCCCAAGGGAACAAAGCCCACCCTCCCCCTCTCGATTATCCACGAACAGTCGGTCTGAAGCTAATAGCACACGTTCCGTGAGCACTGGTAAATATGAACTGCGCGCAGGACGAGTGTCCTGACGCACAATTCACGCGTGAATCGAGCCAGGAGCCCGGTTGTCAGCCGCATATGTTCATCGGATGATGCATGGCCTCTCTGAAGTGTGCACCCCTCTCCCTCCAACGCTCGAAACGACTCTCTTCAACTCTCTCGGCGTCCGGTCGGATAATCTTGAAGAATCTTCATCCCCGAGGACGCTTCTCTTCTTTTTGGCGGACTCACGCTTGATTCTAGACGGACCCTAATCCTGGACATTCTAGACAGAGGAATGGAAAAAGGATTCATAGACAGCGAGTCATCCAGGGAAGCTCTTCGATTTTCAGGAATTAGAGGTTCTTCTAAAAATCAATTTTAACCATTCGGAAATAATTTTAATTTTTGGCCAAGGAGATCTTCCGCTCAGCTTTTCTCAAAGGGACTTTCTCAAAGGGAAATTTAGCAGCTTTGGAAGCAATTAGGGTTGCCGTCGCGCCGGGCAAGATCCGCAGATAGAAATTCTAGTTACCGGTGACTCGGTTTCGTTGTTCTCCGTTACAGTTCCGCGAAATCTCGGGTGAAATACCGCTCGGTGACGCATAACTCCTTCGCCCATTCATCCTTCACGGAACTGGTTATCTCGATCTGTCGATAAACACCCGCAACAAGGTACCAGACCCAAGTACAAACAGAGTCTCCATCTTTTCTTCGCGAAGAAAGAGAAAAATCGGACGGAAGGATCGGCAAAGGAGTTCCACTTCAAAGAGGCAGGTCTCGGTTCTGTTTGAAAAGCGTCTCTCGCCTTTCAATCTCCCTCTCTCTCTCTCTCCCGATCCCCTAATTACCGACTAAGGATGTCCGTCGTGATCCTTCGGCACTTGGACGTACACGGTGTCCTTCGTTTACGGTGGCTGCTCGGTCGAGGCTTTATCGAGCCACGAAATCTTCAACATCCTCCTTTGCAGCCCGGGTTTCGAAAGCCTTGGCTTTATTCATCGTTGCAGATTTCATCCTTCTGCATCATGTTCCAGTGGCGCTCAGCCTTGTCCGTGCGATTGCAGAATTGTTACCTCGATAATACCTCGATTAAAAACAACAATCTCCAGTGCGGTGCACGGAATTTCTTTATCAGGTTGCTCGTTTCTGTTTCCTCGTCGAACTCGAGGATCTATAGACCGGAAGCTGACAGAGCAATGGCGGGTCTAACCTTGAGAGGTCGCGTGAGGCCCCGGGATGGGCCCCCGAATTTCGCAGCATTAATTTTCTTTCACGAAAGAAATTGAAACTTTTCAATTTTCCATTGCGAATCAAGCGGATTTTCTAATTTGAGTTCGAGGGGGGCTCAGAATTTTCACCGCCCGGGGCGTCCGCTCGACTTGAGCCGCCGCTGAGACGGACGCGTATTTTCTTTCTCGGTGATTAATTATCGAAGAGTCTCGGACGAGTCGGCCGAATGTCCTCGCCGGCCATCGTGAGAACCGTGTAACGAGAAAAGCAGAAGCTCCCCGGTGACGCATCATTCGGTAATCCGTGGCGTGTCAGTGATGCGAACGCGTGGCGCCGGTGAATTGTTTTCTGGCTGGCGTCTCTCTTCCACGTCTCACCGATGCTCTCGAACTCGAACCGACTCGAACAGACCCGAGGATGACGCGCGTGCCTGCGCTTCGCTTCGCGCGTCGCGTTAATGCACATCGGGACTCGAATCTCGGTTTCTCGATCCTGTCCAGGAATCTTTACGCTCGATCAATTTCTCGCCGATACTTCTGTCCGGAGCCAGTCACAAATCCGCTTCGTATTTCGTTGAATTCCCCGTGAATCATTCCTTCGGATAACAATACCAAAAAGGAGCGATTAGATAAAACCACGATCAAAATCTTTATTGCCGCTGAATAATGCCTGAAAAATCTTCTGGATCTCCTTTCGAGTAACGATTTTAAAAGAAATGATCGGATTGAGGGCAGATCAATACGGTAAAAAATAGCATGGCTGCTGGGAAGAGTTTTTAAAATATTCTTTTCGGTAGCAATCCCAAAGGAAGCGGGCAAGGTTTATATTAAATTTAAAACATTCTGTGAAAATATCCTTTCAGTCCCAGAGAAAATGGTTAGACTATATTAGTGTACTATTAAAATTGTCCTAGTTGTCGCAAAATGTCTATGAAAATTCTCTTTCCGACCAACGCCCCTGAAGCGCAAGGTCCAATTATGCGTATTGCACCGAGGAGGTCGCCTCTACGATCGAGATCAGTTGCTGAGGAATTAATTAAGACATCCATACAGATAGGCGACGTGTTAATTGTCGAGATATCGGCCAGCACCGATGACCTTCCCCCGCGAGCAAAGCGGAGAATTGCATTTCGCTCTCGGTCCCGTTTCCCTCGGCTCGATATCCGAGCAAAATACAGCGTTGTGTGACGCATCGTTCGATTATTTGTGCGTGATGCGATACGCAATTGCGCGTCGAGTGCGCCGGTTCCCGTTGTTTCCCTCGCGGGGCCATTAGAAGAATGGGAATACTGCCCCCTCCCACCGGGAACGCACGAGAAACGCGAGCGGAAATCGCCTGTTTTCATTCATCTCTCTCCCTGACTTTCTGTTTTTGCTGCCCTTTCACTCGACGCCGAGCCATTTTCAGGCCATTTTCATTCCGCAGCGGAATTTCCGCTTCCGCGTCCTTCGCGCGACAGACGTATCATCCACAACTATAATTATTTCGACTGATCTCGAATTAATTCCGAGATGTTTCACAAAGCTGGAAGCACGGGTGACAAATATGCACAAGGATTCGCAAATGCACACTAACAAATAGCGTCGACGTAAACGTTGTGTTGTCGTTGTTATCGCTGTCGGTGAAGTAGAGCGGGCCTCTGAAAAAGTTGTAAAATTAATTTTTCCGCCGAGTTCCCATGGTAGTTACGTCGAAGATCGATCGACGGATCGAGACACGGCGGGATCAAGTGGATCGAGCCTCGAGACGAGACGAGACGTGACGAGGCTGGGTGAGTCAGAGAGAAAGTAAGCGTCGAGGCAGCTCCGCGATTCGACGGCTTGACGGGGGCCCTGGTCTCCCGGTGGCACGACAGGGAACCAAGGAACAGGGCACGGATTAGAAAACGCGATTCCACGGGGCCATCGTCCCCGTCGTCGTCGCGTTTCGCATTGTTCCGCGGGTTTTGCGCCGCACGCCACGGAGAAAACTTGGTTGCAGACGCGGCGGCTGCGTCGTTCGGAACCGAGGCAATAATTGCCCGTGACTCATCCGCGGGGTGCCGCGAGGATATCGCTGCCTCCAAAGACTAGATATTTTCTACCCGTACCCTGGATCCTCGTACCTCCTCGGCACAATCTTATCTCCAACGCACGGAGCCATTCTGAGCCGCGGATCGCCGAAGAGAATTGTTTCAGTGGACGTTTGCAGACATTTTGTCCGAAGCCTTAAAATCAATTGTCTCCAAAATCAGCAATGTCCCTCTTATCCCACAATTTTAGTCCATTTACAGCGTCCATCTTTTGCAATGATCCTTCTTTGACGCTGTAAAATGGCCCTGGGAATTATTTCCAAAAACAAAAACGTCCCTTTCATCCCACCTACAATTTCTGTCCATCTACATCGATACTCTATGACCTTCTCTGGTAGTGAGCCTTGTCTGAAGCTTTAAAATGGTCAATTATTTTTAAAATCAGAAATCGTCCCATTCATCCCACCTACAGTTTCAGTCCATCTGTATTGACACTCTATGGTCCTTTTGGTAATGAACTTTGTCTAAAGCTTTAAAATGATCCTACCAATTACTTCCAGAAACAAAAATGGTCACTTTCCCATTTATCATCTCCATTATCACTCTACGATCTTCTTTAGTAATGAGCCTTGCATGGAGCTTTAAAATGGTCCTATCAATTATTTCTAAGAACAAAAATGTCCCCTTCTTTCTTCTCTGACGATGTCCATCGTCACTCTATGATCCCCTCTCGCCATGATCCTCCTCTGAATCTCTAAAATAACCCTGTCAATAATTTCCAAAAACAAAAATGGTCCCTTCCATCCCATCTACAACGTTATGGTCTGTCTGCATCATCACTCTACGATCCTCTCTCGCCATGATCCTCCTCTGA
>CM052121.1:5039159-5091011 GCA_028454245.1 Halictus quadricinctus | reverse complement strand
CCTCCATCGTGACTCTAGGATCATTTTTCGCATGGGTCTGTCTCGATCAGCCGATCTCGTTGATCGACGATCTCTCGCGATTCTCCAGTACGTGTCTCTTTCTTGTTATTTTTTTTTTTCTTTTGTCCGCCGAATCGATGTCTGGTGAAAGTAGGGGAATTAGAGCGGAACGGAAATGTTTCTGTCGAGGAGAAGCGGTGCCATTCCCGGCGCACCTGGTTCGATCGACCTGTTCCGCCGAGAAATTGCAGGGAGAGAGACAGACGAGGTATTCCCGCAACGGCGCGGACAGTTCGGGAGAACAAGGACGGATCACGCGCGACGGGACAAGGAGGGATATAAACGCTTTCCAAATCCCTGTCAGAAGTCCTCTCGGTCTCTCGATGTCGTCGTAAATATTCCTGTCAGTGGCGCGTGTCCGCTCGGTTCCGCTCCGCTTTTCCGTCCCCGCGTTTGGCACTTGCGGCTTCGGTGGCGATCGATGACACGTGTCCGCGATCTTGCCCGTTTAAACGATCCCATCATCGGCGGGACGCTCGAACATGGTTATCTCGTGCCGAACATTCGCCCGTTTAATGCCGGTCGTTATCCTTAATCGACGTCCTGCGGCTTCGCGCGATTTTTAAACCTGAAAGTAACATTAGGCGAGATCACTCGTGGAAAGAAAGCTCTTTCGCGTCGAATCGCAGTTTTTTTTTTAAATTTTAGAAAATAAAAAAGAGTATTCGACAGTATTCTCCTTTAAGGATGAACCGAAATTTTTATTTTTTAAATTTCCATAAAAAGATGAAACAAGAATGCAGTGAGAAGCTGCAGATCTTCACCCTGAGGAAGTGGGAATTGTTTGGGGTCCCGTGCACCAGATCTCGGAACACCGACAACAATACGAATGAACCAAGAAGACGCTTGTAACCGAAGGAACGCGATCGCCGCTCGACTTGGCTATGGCGGAAGCCGTACAGGCACCGTTTCGCTTCTAAATCGGTTTACGTCGGTGGTCGAAGCTCGAAAATCTAAACCGGCCGGGAATAAACGAGGCACATTTTTCAGAAGGTGTCCGAGCGGGTCGGACTTCGTGCCAGATTCGTCAGCGAGGCCCGATTTAGCCGGCTGTGCGCGCGGCCGAGAGCATTAATGAGCAGTGAGGTCATCGCCTCGCTGCCAAATAAAAGCGGAGACACCGTTCCCCGAGACAGCTCGACCTTCCCTTCGGGATCCGCCGTGTCGCTTCAGCCGTTTCCGCGGATCCAACCAGCGGAATCTCGGCGATCGAGATCGCATTCGCACCCTCGAAAAGCGTATCTGGAAAAATAGAAACTAAAAAGTCATATCGTGTTCGTTGACCTCCTGCCGTTACAGTATTCTCCCCGTAACAATTTCCCACTCTAAAAACTAATTTTCCCCTCTACGACGCTATACCCCCCACGCTTCACCACCGTATTCGTCTCCTTTTTCCGATGAAAATGACTCCAAACACGGTATAATTACGATCACAATTACTCCTGTAACAAGCTATTCTAGTTTCGGACATTTACGGTAGAGGTGCACGAATTCCTAACCACGCTTGTCACACGAGTACTTATGATCGTAACTATATCGTGTTTGGAGTCGTTTCAATTAGAAAAACGAGAGGAATACGATGGTAGAAGTTCTATTAGAAAAACAATAAAAATTAGAAAAATTGCAATTCTCTGCTTCTTAGGCTCGGTTTACATGTTTTGTACCGCCCTGTACTATTGAACTCGATCCCATCCCTAGTTACCGCACCGATCCGACCCGATCCGATCCAAGAGTAGACGATCGAGGGAGCAGAGGTAGAAGGGGACTCTGGGTAGTCAGCGGGGCAAAAAGAAGCGTGGCGAACACGCCACACACGCGTCCTCATCGTTCGTCCTTCGTCTCCCATTCGGCCACTTTGGGAACGGGGAGTGAATCATCGGCTGGGATCAGGCGGATGAAAGGAGCCGTCTCTGAAACGCTCGTCAGCTGGTGCACGGGGTCGACGAACGCCGTTTCAGAACGAGACACCGGAGTCTCTTCATCATCCGCGAACACCTTTGTCTCTCCACTTACGAGGACCCCGGGGTATTTTTGGAAAAACTGGACCTCGGTTTCTGGGAAAACTTTCTCGGGAAGAAGACCATTGCCGTGTGCGGACTTTTTGATTTTCCCCTAAGCTGAAGAGCAACAGCTTTCAAAAGATGGAGCCAGAAAAAATTGAGATACTATGATGACTTAGACCTACCAGAAGCTTCAAGACAAAGAACATTGTTTCCACTTTGGTTGATAGCTAGCTCCGCAGTCTAGCAGCCTATAGTTTGACGGCTTCCAACATCCTGGACACTTCAAGGCCCCGTCATCGTAGCGTTCGAATCTCACACATCGAGATCGCTCAGAAGTCATTAAACGTTTTTAGAACGAGGTAATTGTGGGAGGACACTGATCGAGAACTCTCCAGCCGGGTAAATATAGAATCCCAAGGCATGATCGAGAGGTCCAGAATTTTTAGAAGCGAATTGATTTAGTACACCTAACCCAGACCTCTCGAGAATAGATTCTCGAAGATCTTAAAAATATTACTTTATCTAAAATCTATTTCGAAGAGGCAGAGGAGCTTGGAGACTGTGGAGTTTCAGCGAACGCAGTTTGAAGCGGTATGAGATTATTTGTGTTGTGTTTGAACAAACTGCGCTGTCCAAAAGTACGCATACATTGCGGAAAAATTGACAAAGTGTGACAAAGCACAATTTTTTGAACGACCTAGTATCTGTGGCTCATAAAAATTGTCTACAGTTTTTAGGAATGATTGATTTCTCTTCTTCGAATCAAACTTACTACTTTCTCTAAGCCTAAGCCAGACCTCTCAAAGAATAGTTTTTCGAAGATTTTAAAAATATGATTTATCTAAAATCTATTTCGAAGAGGCAGAGACTAGGCGTGTCAGCGAAACAAATTCGTTTGACGGGATTATTTATATTTGAGTGGAGCGTTGAACGTTCAGGGGATTATGACGGGTATGAATGTTCGTCTAGGCGAACGGATTTAGAAATGTCGATCTATGAGTCAACCGAGCGGCGATTGTTATGCGATCGGAGGCCGCTTTGTCATCGGGATGTTGACGATTTTGGAAAGATGATATCATGGCAGAAACAATTTTTCTCGCGACGCGAACGAACGATTCCGTTCAGCAACACAGAGAGAGAGAGAGAGAGAGAGAGAGAGAGAGAGAGAGAGAGAGAGAGAGCATGAACGGTCGTCCTCTGTGTCAATAAATGAGTACGCCCGCCGCCATGACTCACCGGCACCGTCCACTTCGTTCTTTCTTCGTGAAGTCACTCGGCTTGCAAACAATTTCACCGGATCGTGAACCGTGAACAATGAGCGGCCGCGACTTCGGCCGGCCGATAAACAATGCCGCGATCCTTTATAGTCTTTTAACAATCGACAATCGCTAGATCGTATTCGTCTCGGCGAAGATACGATCGTCGGGGATCGAATTAACTGCGGTCGATGATATATTAACACTTTATCCGATCGGCGCCCGTTGTCTGCGTCAGGACTTTTACACACCAATGACTCATATCGATTCTTAATTTTCCAGCTTATTAATGGATTATGAGATCGCCGTTTCGATTGTTCGTCGGGCACGACACGGTTATTTTATACGGTGACTTCTGAATTACCAGGGATATTGATATCGATGCAGTTTCGATTCGTTTAGAAATTGAAAGCGGAAAATTGATATTTGTCACGGCGACTACTAATTTAACGATAGGGGAGTACCATTGAAATTCATTTCTCGGAGGAGAAATTAATTAAACCGTGAATCGATAGGAGGATGCGTCCTAATGTCTTGCCTATATGTTAGGCAAATGGTATTTCTTTTAATGTTTACGTAGATAATAATAGACGTGATGGAGAATTTTTTTTCATTAAATTATCCATCTGAAAATATGTACATTCTGATTATTAGTCGGTAAATAATCGGAATTCGATGAAAGCGTGATTTTTTGAGAAGATTAGTCAGACAATATACACCTGTGCACGAAGGAGTTCGTGTGAAGAATTCGGTGGCTCAGTGGATAGAGTCATCGACTCCCACCAGAAGGACCCAGTGTTCGATTCCCGATGACACTCTTTGTGTATTATAGAATGGTTTTTCTTTGAGCTTCTCAGCGAAATCATCGTTCTTCCTTTGACCTTAATCAACTTCCAAAGTCGCATGAAAAAGAAAATTGTGTGATAAAAGGGACATAATACAAAAGGATAAAAAAAGGATATTGTTGACTCCCTTAATCTCAGTCCACAAGATGTATAGGACTTCTGACGTTTAATAGTAGTGTTGTTAGGACCTCTTATCGTATGCTCGAGTTCTTCTAATCCTTAGGGTAAATTCTAGCTTCAAGTCTAAAGGAATAGAAGGGAAAAGTGGCAGGGAATCCTGCTCCAGGAAAAACAACAATAAAATCCCAGAATAAAATGCAGGATCTCGAACAAAACAGAAGCACTCGAAGAAATCCCAGGTTCCTACCCCACCACAGTTGTCACGGTCAAAAAGGACGAGTGGATTGAGATCACAAACCTTTCAGGGAAGCCGGTTTCCGATTGTGTTCAGGTGCGAAGTGACGACGACAGGTAGCTAGCTACAGAGAGCCAGCCAAGTGCGTTTAGGAAGACCGGATTGATCGGAAAGTCAGGAGGAAAAGGGGTGACGAAGAAGAGACAGAGAAAAAGAGAGAAAGAGAATACGTTGTTCGACAATGAACGAGCCCGAGATGCCGTTGGAATGCCGTTCATTGGCAGACCTGCACGAGAAACGGACGAAGAGGACTTAGAGAGGAGAGGGAAGAAGAAGGGAAGGGGCCGGTCACAATGCGGGTTGCTTTCCTCGGGTGGCCTTCACACCTTCACCTCGTCTCACCTCTCGCTCGCGACCACGCCGCTTGTCCGATTTCCACATCGTAACACATTACCTGTGTGTCTAACAGGACTCTATTAGCAACCTCTCTCAGAAACCTGGATTTCTACTTCACCGAATACGAAACCGCTCGCTGACCCACAGCCCGCGAACACGGAAACACTCTTCCTGAAAACGACCACGAAGAGCGGCCTCGTTCTTCGAACAAAAACCGCGAGATCATTCTGATTTTCCAGAACCATATCGTATCCGCGAATCCTTTGATCAACGATAGATCCAATTAGCAAGCTATCGCGCCCCGGATACTCCGGTTGTTCGATTACGGAGGTTACCAGTCTTGAACCGGGCAGATTACACCAGCAAGATGCAAATCCCGTGGGCGTTGTGCAGTTATCGTAATTAACCGCGAACCCCGGCCCCCGGACGGCAGTGCGTTTATTTACGCGCTAAACGGTTTTATCGTTTCGCACAATGCGTCGTAAAGCGGCGTGACTAAGTACGATCTACGGCGATCGCCGCCGCGCCTCAAGAGAGAACTGGTGATCGATGAAATTTAAGGCTCTTTCTTCAAGTTCGGCTCTCGCAGCCGGCCACGGGGCTTCCGCTGAATTATTTCCTGGCCGTGAAATCGAAACTGGCGTTCAATTTCGCGAACGCATCCGGACTTGTTTACGACCGTGTTTCCTCCATCATTGGCTGAAAAATGGTTTACCTAAATCCGTGCACGTGACGCGTTGTTGATTAAACGACTTGCCGCTAAAAACGAAGTCGAAATTATTAGAATGTGATGGAAAAATTGACGAAAACGTCGAATTACTACTCCTCCCGTTAATGTGAAAACAATGTGTTCAGAGTTTTGCAATTTCGCAAAGATCAAAGTGCACGTTTGTCTACTCCTTTCACCGATCCATGGCTCCGTGGCGGCAGTCTTGTCGTCGTGCCGTGATGCAATTCTTTTCATTTTCCTCGTTGAACCACGACCCACTGGATGGAAACACGTTCATAATTGCGAGGCTCGTTTATTGCCTCAATTGTCGAGATCGATTTCCATTGAAACGGTTTCCTGTCCGCGACAATTATAAAACCAGAAATCTGAAATGTCTCGCTGCGAAACCGATTGTGATTCCGGCATTCATTTACATTGTAACTAGCTCGTTGAGTCACCCGCGATTATGGTAATACACTGGCTACGGTTGGGAACAGGCTTTGGGAAACTCGATCCCCGGTTTTCCAAACTGTAAAAATTATATTTAGAAAAATTTTTTAAAATTTACAGATTTCTTATTTCTTATTATCTAATTCGTTTAGAAATCGAATTAGAAGGTATCGAGAGTTATTCCGGAGTCCGATCACGATGTTTGCGGGGATAAACGAGGAATCCGGACGTCGTTAAACGAGTTATCGGGCCTGACCGAACCCGCGCCGCGGTCTGTCTATCGGTGAAGCGAAATAACGCGATCGTTAACGAGAGGAATAGCTCGCGGAGCTAAGCGAGAGGCGGGCAATAAAGCGACGCCCAAAGTGAGAACCGAACGTAATTTACGCGCGATGGTTAAGTAACCTGCTCCGACCTCGTGGGACCTGATCGCGCCTGAACGAGAGCCAATGATCGCTGGGAATCTGTTCTGTCGTAAAACCTCTGCCCACGATCCCGCGTCAAGAATCTCGAAAAAAAAGAACCGTCTCGATGCCTTTCGAATTAACATAGAACACGGAGCTGACGCTCTCGGACACAAAGTTTATAGGCTGCCCGTCGAAATCACTGAGTTACGAACCTCTAAATCAATTTTGTTAAGAGACAGGACGGTCAAAAGACTGATAAAACCGTACAAGATGCAGGGACCAATACACATAGCGATTTTAAAGTCTCTATCTGCTACTCCAGAGTCGCCAGATCAGGGGAATCGACTCCGAATTCAGGGGAAATGGTTACCCCCTCTCTCCCGGTACCGGATTAGTCACGTGACATTGCGACAGAGACGAAACGCGTCACGTGACCGGGTCGCGGCGCAAGCGTGGGGGAAATAGCGACGGAGAAGGGGAAGGTAGAGGGGGGACTACATTTTAAACTAAAAATTACTTTGCCTAGTTTAATTAATGAGTCCTGACCTCATATACTAGCCCTGTACAAAGACAAAATTGTAAAACAGGTGCTCAACAATACTTAGAAAAATAAAATCATGTTCTTAATCTAACTCTTACAGTAAACTGCTGAATTTTATATTTTAGAGGAAACAAATTGATTCTACCCAGTGTTCTTCGTAAAGAATTAAAAAACACAACAACAGGAGGTAGTTACAGTACATAGTTCGCACAGTTCTAACTGTCATTTGCCAGGAATAAAATCGTCGAGAAATAATGAGAGAATGACGATAGAATCGATAGCACAACGAGCAAGTAAATTGCGCCAATAAATGTTCGAACAATTCCAAGTGAAAATTCAGGGGAACGGCGCGACGCGGGCGCTATAGTTTGCGTATCTCATTGTGTCTCCGGTGTCTCATATAAATTTCCGTAATCTGGTGTCTCAATCGGCCGATAAATTCCGTCAGATTCGCGTCGAGCGTTGCATAAGCGACTTGTGTTGTGCTGAAAAGCGAGAGAGCTGCGCGGGCCAAAACGTTTTCCATGAAGCACACACACACACACATACGCGGTATGCACGCGGTGGTATAAAGAGTATACATGTACACACAGCGAACGCAGAGCGCATTAACGTCTCCGCGATCGATTGTTCTTCGCATGCGGGTACACGGCCGAGCCGATCTGTAAACAAGCTACCGCACAGGTACCAATCAGCGGCGCGGGTGCGAGCACACGTAAATCGTGCGCCTCGAGGTGACTTCCGTGAAGCCGCTTTCACGGAAGAACGCTCTTCGCCTCCCTGGCCTCTTCGGGGTATTCGGCTATGTGTGCACATGTATTCGGACCAGACAGAAACGCTGTTACTGGAATTAGGGGAGCTTCTGTTTCGAAAACGAAAGTTCGCAAGTCGATTTGACAAGCGAGAGCTCCTCGGAGATAGAAAAATTTCACTGAATTTTTCCGTTCAAGAGCATGGAAAAATTTGGAAGAAACTGTGACACGTTACTGTCACCAGTAGACAGACTCCAGAATTTTTTCCAATTTTTCCGCTCACGATCCTGGGTCTGAAAAATTGCAAACACGAGAGAGAAACAAATAAAACAAATTTATTCAGTCGAGTAAAAATACGGTGAATCGCGAACGACGTGATGCTTCAGTTTGCATACGCTGAACGGGACAGTTTACAAATGAGTCAGAGCTCTAGTCTAAAGTTGAAGAACTATTTAAATGAACAATCTCTGCCGACGAGGAAGCAACCCTGCTGATGGAAGCTTAAAATTTGATATATGAATTCTAAAATTCAATAGTCTCTTTCCAGATGAAAATGCAAATGTGTTCAACGATAAACGATTACGTCTGCAACAGTGGTGCAAGGGGCTGTATAATTGGCCGCAGCGTAAAACGAAGAAAAATCCGATTTTATAGACACAATGGCACGCGCAAATAGATTGCGGGGCAAGAGGCTGAGACTACTTTCTTAAATTCTTCGCCCACGCATAGCGCGACATAAAAACGCGGCGACAACCTTGTCAAGGCGATACGACTCTGGGCGGCAGGGAGCCCGAGTGGATCGGTTGTCGATCATTAACAGGAAACAAAGCGAGCTCCGCGGAATTTGCATTCGCCTGATCGGCTCTCGCATTCCGCCTTGCTGACATTGAGGCTGCGCGTTGGTTTCTTAAGAAATACGTTTGCAGTCGCCGCGGTGACGGGGACGAGGCGCAAGCTCCGGCCATCAATTACGCCAGCCGTTTATGGTGGTATTTGAGTCACTATCGCGCGACCCCGCGTCGGCTGCCGCGAAGACTTTCGTTGCATAATCGATTCGTCGCCGATGGAGCTCGGAGCTTTTGTTGGCTGGCCTGAACTGACTGATTTCTCTGTATATGTCGCCGAGGCCTGGGCGATAAACGTCGCGGAATTGTCCCCGTTAATCTGGAGAGGCCTCGGACGCCGAGGAGTGTAAACATAAACACTGCTCGGTTATGTCTCCTGGACGCTGACGAGACCCGTGACATATATCGAGAAGGCAACTATGACGGGGAGAATCGCTCGCAGGAAACGCGGATGTGTTCTCCGTGTGGAAATCTAAAGGGAGATGACTCACCGATGAAAATTCGTGTTGCTCGTTTTATCGGCCGCGTGTTCCTGCCTCGTGTCCGCTGCGCCGTACAATGGCGGATTATGCAAGCCGACGAGACGAAAGAGAAATGCTAAACAGACAAGTATACGAGACGGAGAGAGAGAGAGGGAGAGAGAAGGGAAGAGAGAGGGAGAGGTCACGGAGGAATAAAAGTAGATCGTCGTCGGATCTGATGCATAGATCTATCCTCGGGCCCGCATCGAGATCGACGATCGATTTCGGAGCGAGACGAACACATACCCGTTCCCGTCGGCCCTCGTCGTAGGTACTTGTACTTTCAATTAGCCACGAGGCTGCTGAGTCACGGGCTGAGTTTCTCGGAAACGATCATCTCTGATTCGATAACCACGATCAAAGCCGGTAATCTGATTGCCGAGGAAAAATATGGATAAAGGCGCTGCGACGCGACGGAGGGGAAAGATTGATGGTATTCTCTTGCAAAAATAACAACAATGTACTGTACAAATAGTGCTGATACCGGAGTGGTTAAACTCGTGTGACAGTGGTTGTCAAATGACTAAAAACATTCAATTTTTGTCGACTTTCGAACGGAACCGTAGTTATGACGGAATTACAAGGATTTCTTTATATATGTCGCCGAGGCCTGAACCATAAACGTCGCGGAATTGTCCCCACTATCGCGGAGTATACTCCGTGAGGGCCACGGCTCGGGTGTGTCTCCTAGACGATACATGACGCTGTCAAGACCCGGTTTACTGACATACATCGAGAATTCACTGTATTATCATTTTTGTACGAAATATTAACACTTGCGAGACTCGCGAAGAGTGAATAATTTTACTGAATTTTTCGGAGTCCATGTAATCTTCAAAATCGAAAGGAAAAAGTCTTACTGCTACCAATTACTCAGTAATAACCTTGACGGTACAAAGGACAATAAAAAAATCTATAAAGCTTGAGGCTGAAAGTGCAGTCCCTGAAGGGTTAAGGACTGTGCAACGAGAACGGCATGATGTCATAATAGATTCGTCGGTGCGATAAAACGAAGTAGCGAATCCGAAAGGAAACGACCACGAAGATGATCGTGTCACCGTGTCATTGATTCCAGACACCGATTAACAAGGATGACCTCAGCCGGCAGGTGGGTGTCGGCCAGACCGTGGAAATGAAATCAGGGTCGCGGGGTTATTAGCGCGAAATGAATCAGAGTGGTTCGTGCCACGCGCAAAGAATGCCGGAACGATGCGACGCAACAGAACAGAGAGCGCGATGCAACACGCGCCGGCCCGCGTCGGCCCGCGTCGGCCCGCGTCCTTCGAGAACACACTGTTGTCCGTCGTTTCCTACTGCGAACAGGCCGGCTGACTCACTGTCAAGCCGCTGCCATTACCGTCGGTACGATTCCGTGGACCATTCGCATAAATCACCGCCGGTCCAACCGGGAACCCAATCCCTGCCGTTCGCAGCTCCTGAATCTTGTCGTTTGATCACTTTGATCACTTTGATCCCTCCTGGGACACCCTTCCTCCGTCCCTGAATCGAGTTCACTTTGAATTAACTTTCACCTGAATGATGTTTCATTCAGTTTGAGACTGAGGCTTTCGGCATTTTTCTACAGGGTACCCCCTGCTGAGAGTTGTTTTAACCAGGTGTCTTCTCGTGGGAGGGACAAAATTTTGATTTCTCAATTTCTGCTGAGTGCAGACTGTACAGATCTTTGTGCAAAAATTAGATTGTAAGACAGAAAAATTTGTTCCCTTAACACTAGCTTCACAGGAGCACTAAAAGTGGCCATTTTGCACCACTTTATAAGAATAACAAGAACCTACCACCCACATTTTTGGCAAAATTTTGAAAATAATATATACCCAGGGAAATAAATTTCCTAAATGATTTCTCACGTGTGCGCATCCTTAGAATCTCAATAATTCTAAATTGAATTTTAGTATAGTAAACCTAGTGTTATTGCCCGATTTAAAATTTTTCTTTACTGTTATCAACTGAAACGTTCCATAAAATTCTTAAAAATTCACCTGTCTCTTGAAAAGTGAAAGATTAATTCCCAAAGGCTGTTCTACCTCAACAAATTAGTCAGAGTGCAATCATCGTTCGTTATCGCTCCCCTCCCCAGGCGTTCGCGACAGTTCCGAGAAATTCGGCGAGATTTTCTCGGAGAAAGAGTCGCAGTCATTATCAGCTCGCCTTATCGCTTATCGGAGGATTTTCAATACGCTCTCGCTCTATTCTTATCGAACCTGGCGTCCGTCTATGCTTTTTTCGGGTTCTTTTTCTTTCGTTCGCGATCACGGTGACTAAACAGCCGCGTATCGAGCCTGGCACCTGAACGATAAGTGTCGCGATAAACGTGCCTGATAACGGGGAGGCAGTTCACCTAACCGTCTCGAGCGAACAGCCCCAAAAACTGTGTCCCCCCTCAGGGGAATACTAATTTTTATTCCGTTCAACCTGGCACCTGCCATGTTATCTCCAGAAACACGTACGCGACCCCAAAACTCGCTCTTCCATTAACCAACAAGCAATTATTCCAACGCTACAAGTTCCTCCAATTTTTCGAGGGAGACCAGGATAAAACAGGAATTCCGTGATCATTATTTCCACATAATGAACTCTCACCCCTTGGGCATACTTTTTCGACTACGTTCCACATGCTCCAAAAATCTATTGTTCGGAAGCATTATTTTCGACGCTTTTATTTTATCCTCTTGGCTCTTTATTTGTCAGGATTGTTTTTTCCATTACCAAGCTGCAAATCTTTACAATTCTCAGACTTTGATATTTAATATTTGACTGAATAATTATTTTTGGCTCCCTCAGTTACTTTTCTCGCGAATTTCTATGGAAATTCTCAAATATTCATATTCAATATTCTAAATTGTAAAGATTCTTCCATCGGAAAGCGTTGATCAGATTTTCTTCATCGAACTAGTATATTACAAATAAAATTGCATAATTTTAAAAAAGTATTCTCCTACTCGAACCTGTTCTTTGCAGACGACACAATCGTGTATTGTATTTTGCACGATGATCAGCAGTCTACTTATCAAACTTAACGTCAATCGATGAGTCACAGCAAAAATCGCAGGAACATAAAAGACGTTCTGTTGACGCAACAAGGGCGCAAGCACAGTGTCACCCTAATTCCAGGTTGTCGAATATATGCACGATGCAGAAATGTATAAATCTCGAGATGCAATTACCACCGATCGCGAGCAATGTTCTCCACCTGTTACGCCACAGTTGGACGCGACAGCCTCGAGCATCATAATCTCGGAGCCCGTGACGAACGTCCTCGAAATTCGTTCTCGAAAGGGTTCCGAGGGGAAAGGGACTGGCGGGAGGGAGCCTTTCGGCATTATCGGTGACAAAATTGGTAGACTGACTCACTGCCGATGCTCGCCGCCAGCTCATACGGTCCCATTCTTTTCTCCCTCGTCATCCCCCTAACCGCCACCCCTGAAGCAGAGTTCTTTATCCGGGCATCATCGCGTCGCAACGGCCTGCATTGTGCAATCGGCCTGAAACGAATTAAACGACGGCCTCATCTGCCTCCGAAGAAATAATGAGCGAACCCTCGGAAAAACAGCTGAAACGAACACGGCTGGGGCTGCGGGTCGACAATGCGATGAGAAACGGGGTCACAGGAATCATTATGATTCCCTTTCGAAGGGTACCTTCGTTCTAAAATTATGCCAAACGAATCTTATGCTCAAAGTCTAGGAATATCTTACGGTAATACAGCTGTTCTCGATTTTATCTGCAGCACGTAATACACAGCGTCTACTCGATACATGTCCAAAACACGGGTCTAACCAGGGACAAGTATCGGCCAGGACGCAGAAAGGGACAGAGAAACTCTAGAGGCCTCGATCCGTGGCCCCCGCGAGATATACACCGTGGTAAGTCCGCGACGTTTATCGTCCAGACCTTGGCGACATATATAGAGAGATCACCGTACTTCTAGTAATGTCATCGTTAAAATCGTTTGCTCGGCAATAATCTTGAGGCTGTTGATCATCATAGACTCATTGTCTATGAAACAATAATGCACAATGCGCAATGAAACATAATTTTATATTTCCCCTCGGTTCTTGATCACTCCAAGGCCAAAGATCGCGACAATCGGTCACTGTGATGGACAAGCCGAAAGAGAAAATTATGAAAGCACCGAATCATCCCCCGATTATTTTGATTGTCCTGAATTTTTCATCGCATCCCGCGAGACCCGATTCGTCACCGCGACAGATTCTCGATATTAATTTCGCGCGTGATCGATGGGCCGGCGACAAGCGACGTTGTCGATCGATCCCGCCTGTATTTTTTTAATTCGTTGACGTGTCCGTGCTTCTCGCACAGAGGGATCGTTGTTTCGCGAGAAACACGCCGTCCGTTTGCGCGATCGAGCGTGAGTCACGGACTTTCGAAGTCGGTTTCGCGAACGGTTTCGCGAGGCTACGGTTCCGCGTAAATGCGAACCGACGGAAAAATTTTCTTCGCGCTCATCACCGCGATGAGTCCATGTTCTTCCCCCCTCCACTCCCCTCCCCCGCCCGCCATTGTCGATTTATTCAAATCACGGATTTGCATTGACGTTGCAGGCTATTGGGCTATTATTATGTGGAATCGCCGCGGGATATTGAAACACTTGAAATTCTCGGATATTCCTCGACGAGAGGCTCATCGACGGTTTCTCGGAAAATCGTCAGAAGATTGCAATCTTGCATTCTGCCGATTTCTTTAACACTAGATTCATGGGATCCGTCGAAATGACCGATTCTAAAATTTTTAATTCGCCAAATATTGAAATTTGAAAGATATTGGTCCGCGAGGAATTATCTTAAAAATTGATTTCTTTGGGTATTGTTAAGAGATTTCTATATTTATGAACCTAGCGTTAAGCGAAACGCGTTGTGCACAATTTTCTTTTTCTTATTGGGAGGTCGCATTGGAAATTTGTATTTCCAGAAAACGAATAACAAAAGCGAGAGAAAAATTTTCGAGAGGCTCTTAACCCGCACAATTTCCAAGCGAACGCACTTTCCCTGATGGGAAACGCGGCGATCAAAGAACCGCAACTCGGAGGAGATTCCGGGCCACCTGCCACGCTCGTCCCCGATGCAGTTGCACTTTGCAGTTGCAGCGGCGGTTGATGGGGATCCGGACACACGCGTGTGGAACGCTTCACGAACGATTCCGGCATGAATGAATCACTTAACGCGAAACACGCGCCGGGCATACGTAATATTCGCGGTGCGCCCGGATCGGGAATGCATATTGCAGCACTCCGACGATGTTGATTGCGTTGTGTTTGCTCTGGCGCAGTGTGCCACCATGCTGATCCGACTTCGGCTCGCATTATACTCGCTCTGAGTCACTAAGTAATCCGACTGTTTCTTTCGCCCGAGGACCCTGCCAACGGGGCTGCGAACGACCATAAGTGTCCGGGCACTTTAGCTAACTCAGCCTGTTAATTCAGCAGTTCCGATGAGGCTACCATAATCAATGAACTGCGGATCTTCACAAATTTACAAATTCAATTCCTCTGATCATGCTGGTAACAGACAAGTGGAATTTTATTTGTCAGAAAAAATTAATTAATTAATACGGTATAGTAAAGCAAAGGGTTGGTTACGGGGAATCGCATGTGCCACCACCTCGGTAAACACGCCTAAACGGTCACCGGAGCCGGGTCCAACATGACCCCCGCATTCCTGCACCGAGTGCTAACCCCTTTTATGCAATCACGGAGGCGATTCGAGGGAATTAGGCATTAGGCGAACGCATTTCGATGACAGCGATGTAAAACGACACCTGCGACCTTGCTACGGTCCTTCCGCCGCCCCTAGCTCGACCTACAACGATCGATCTACCAAGGGGTGGCGATTTTGTATTTTTTTAAGGGCCTGGAATTCGGACGATTTAATTGGAGGGCTGCCGAGCGGGAATATATTCTATGATTTGTTTATGTGGGACAATCTTTTTGTGTTACACCTGCGACTGGGTTTCGTCGGAAATATATCGTCATTCTTTTTAAGGGTTGTTCCCAGAAGTGCCACCCCTCGTGATCTATTTAGCGTTCTATTCCTGGCTCTCGATTGGAACGATCGTTCTACATTTTTAGCACTATTTTTGACAGTGCTGTTTAAATATATTATGTGTTGAAATTATTAAAAGAAGATTTCTATTTTCTCCCTGTCTCTTGTAATAGAGGCAGATCTTTTCTCGAACTAGTCAAAATAAGATAATGACAAATAAATAACCACGATTTGAAATCCTTTTAATATTTTCACTCACGTAAAAATAAAATCGAGAACTTCATTCGCAATTTTTCTGCATTCTTCTTTCTACGTTCGCGTTGCTTAAGGTTTCGAGGATAGTGTTTCCGAGTGATGATGATTAAAAATTTCTCTGCCCGTTTCGGCTGCCGGTATTTGCTGTATTCACCGTGCGGTGTATGAAATACGCACTCCCCGAGCGAAATTGGCAGCGTCACGAGCGACAGGCATAAACCGCGATTGGTAGCAACAGCTTGTCAGGGAACGGTCTCTCCGCAGCTGCCAGCCAGACACCAGAGTTATTGACGCGGGACCCGTAAAACCTCCTAACTCGACGGATTAACATAGTTGTCGCGTGTAAACTAAAACGTTAACCGACTGTAAAAGAGCGACGCCAGAGATTTGCGTCCTGGCACGCGCACGCGGTTCCTTGTCGCCGTGAAATCTTCTAATTTATGCGTGCAACCGTACGCATAAATTCACGGACAGTCCGAAATATATGCGGCCATTATTCCCGTGCGAATCGTCGTCATAAAAATGTACCTGTTGCTCTACGTCAGCACTCGCAATTTTCGCCGATCCGGTCACACCTGCCACCGTCAAACGACCCTAAATGATTTATTTCAATTATTAAATATATTCTTCTTTGGCTGAGACAAATGTGTAATAAACGCTGTAACAAGAAGTAAAATTGTAAAATTCTAAAATAAGTGGAAGGCCTCTCAAGAAATAAAATCGACCCCCAAAAATTCAGAACAATATCGTCCCGGTTACTCGATATATGTCCAAAGCATGGGTCTAGGTACGGACATACATCGACCAGGAGATTCTTGGCCCCCCACGAGCTATACCGCGCGGTAGTGGGGATAATTTCGCGACGTTTATCGTACAGCCTTGGCGACATATATAGCATAAATACTGTATTTGTAAATGAGAAATGAGGATGAAGGAACGAGTGTTCCCAGTTCTCCTTTGCAGATTATTTAAAAATCTCTTTATCTATCTATCGTATAAATTGGAATCGTATAAATGTTTGCTCTGATGCGTCACCGTTCGGCAACGATACGACCCTATAATCTCGAAGGGATCGCGATAGGGAACGCGCGATCTTCGAGAGGGATTTTTCGCAAAATGGTCGTCGCCGTCGCCTAACCTCCTAAGCGCCGCGCGATACGTTTCCGCGTTTATCTGTCGCGGCGTTAGTCACTCCGAGAGTGTCTCGTGTCGTTTATTTTACTTTTTTTTCTCTGTCCGGCGTTCTTGCCGCTCTCTGTTCGGCCATCGGCCAGCAATAATAACCGCGACGTTTCGCATTATTCACTGATAAAAATTCTGTACATACAAGCACGCCCTCGATCAACACACCGGGCATGGCGGCGACACCACTACCACCACACCGAGGCTCTTTCATTAATCGTCGATTAATCTTCGTTCAATAGCCGTGACTCATCGGCTTGAGGAAAATGGGAAAATGTGCGTCCTTAAGCACGCCGGTGACTCATCGGATCTTTACCCGAGTTACGCGTTGCTCCATTTCACTTTAATCTGGCCGACTCCGTTTCTCTGTGGCAACGCCGATTGGAAATTGATCCCCGCTGTGCGGATCGATTCGCGATTCGCCGCCGCCACAGATCTCGCGGCAGTTTCACTGTGAATATATCGCATCCACGAAATTCTGAACGCATATCGAATCCACAGTCTTTTAGCAAATATCTAGCAGATATTTTAATTGAAATATCTTCGAATTTAACCTTTCCAGTGTCTTAAATTGTCACGAATCCATAAAATCGACAGTCTTAACCAATATTTGGGTGACGGAATTATTTCTGCAGGTTTTGAAATGAATTTTTACCTTGATACAATAAATATAGTAAAGTTGGAGGATTACTCGGTTTCATAGATTTAATTTATCGCAATTTTTATTTCATTAAATAACTTATTATGCTTTGATTTTATGGAATTTCTCGGGTTTCTAGTTGGGCTTTCAAAGTGTTAATCCGAACCGAAATTCTTAGATCACAGTTGGAATTGTTGTTCCAGTAGACACGGTCGACACGTGGGTCTTTAAAAATGTATGCAAATTGCAGTTCGAGTTCGAAATAGCATCGGCGGCTAAAAACTCGAAATTCGAAAATAGAATTTCCGTCATCCCGATGAGGAATACGACCTTCCCGAGGCAACGATCGTTCCAGGAGTTACAGGAGTTCCAGGAGTTCCAGGAACGCGTCACGCAGTGTTTCCCAGCGGCGCGCAGCGGCGCGTCGCATCCTAGATCCTTGATCGAGGATTTTTTCCCCGAACTGGTCCATCATTCCGACGCTTACGTAAGCCTAATCACGCGGTCGGTAGCTGAGGCTGGTGTAACGTCTCGGTCGGCGCATGCCAGAACGGTGTAATAAACGGAGACACGCGGCGGCGGCGGCTGATCCATCCATCGAAGATTTACGCAGGATCTACTCCGGTGTGTTGATCTACACGCGGCTGAATCACGCGGACGACGGCTTCGCGTGCCGGTAAACAAAAGAGCGCGCGCGCGCGTGCCGCGCACCGTCGCCAATCGTTGTTGGTTGTTGCAATTTTTCAGGGTCGGACCCGTCTAGTGACTCACCTAACCGCATCGGGCTTCGATAGCGAACAGCTCGGCTTCTCGATGTCCGACGATTTTGCGCTGCGAACGAACCCATTTCCGGACGAACTATCAATTCTTATCGTGAAACAGTGGCGGATCTAGGCGTGTGCTTTGTGGGCTGAAACTTAGGGCCCCCATCGCGGCAAAAAAAGAAAATAGAAACAATTTACACTGAAACCTTAGGAAAGAAAATAAATTTTTGACCAGTTAGTAGATATGCTAAGTAAAAAGTTTGTGAAACAAAGGTGAAGAGAATAATTTTATTCTAGCTGAAATAATATATTAATACTCGTAAAGCCTTCGATCTTTTCAATATTTTATATCTACATATCTCCGCATCTACTAATATGGTGTAACAACCTCTTCCGAAATAATTATCTAAGAAAAAGGGTAGTAAAGGGTTAATAAACAAAGGGCAATTCCTTCGATTGCCGATTTTTCACCGATTTTTGCATCGTCGAGGTCAAAGCCCCGCGCATTTGCGGAAGAGCGTTTACGCAAGAACGCATCGCCGTGCATTCGTTTAGGCTTGCGACATTATCGATGAACTTTATTCCCGATACACACGAAGCGCCAGTGAATCACTATGGATCGCGTAACGAGTCTGCCGCGGGTACACGTATCTCTGTTTACAATTCGATTCCCGCGTCGATCTCGATCCAATGGACGTTCGCCGCTCGATCGATGATTCGCGTCTCGATCCACGATTCGCTCCCGATCGAGCAGGAATGCAGCCAACAAAATCGCATGATTAATCCGCCATTAAGGATTCACCGCGCGCGCGATCGCGGTTCTGTTTTCGTTTCGGTCTGCGGCTTGCGATCCTCTAGATCGTTACCGATCAAATCGATGCATGATGCACGCAGTCATATGAGATAATCAATATTTTGGTAGCTGGTTCATTGTTATTCGATGATCAACGCTGGGGACACGAGCGGACTGCGAATATGCGTTTATGCTAACTGCGGGGATCCATATACATGTAATGATCCACATGTAGTGATTCGATCATCCCTCGAAAAAGATACATCTCTTTAGACTGGAAGCAATGTTTATAGAGTTAAATGTTATTGCTTTAAAGTTTTAAATGACGTCTCCGTTTTATCTGGATGTTTTTATATATATTTCAATAAAAATGATATAATCCTACCTACCAAGAAGGAGTAAAGTATCTGGTAATTATTGCCTTATGAAAATGGCAACCCTAAATTTATTGAGATTGTCGGTAATTTGTCGGAAATTTATTTCAGTATTTTCCGTAAATGAATTTTTATAGTTTCAGGGATTGTAAAATATAAAATCGGTCACTTTTGGTAGTAGCTTTTCGATCGCGGAGATAAACAATTTCTGAAATAGGTTCTGCTTTCTCGCGGAGAAAATTGTCATTTCAGCGGACGGATCTCCTAGCGAAGACTATGTCTTTTGATTCCCGGTGAGACTATAAAATTCGCGGCCCGACGAGTTTCGTCATTCGCGGCCGAAGTTGCTATCGGCTTCGTCATGCGAAAAGCACACGGAACCTGGCAGATCGCAGGAAGAAGAAGGCGTGCAAAGTCCCCGCCCTATTTATCAGCGCGGCCGTTTCAGTGGATGATCTCTGCTCGCGTCAAGTGACTAATCTCAACTTTGTTCGGTCGCGTTTGTTACCCGGTGACTAATTCGTCCCGAGTTCACGAAACACCGACACCGGGTGACGTCTTTACGCAAACGCCATTGTTTCGCCGGAATATTTTCGATCGGACGAGGGCTCGCGACGTGTCAGGGGTCACGATCGCGAATAGGATCCTCCTCTGGCTTGGACACACGTGAGATCGTGAGAAAAAGAAATCGCTGACAATTGACAGATCCAGAATGACGCGCTCCTCCGGCCACTGTAATAAGCGTTTCTCTCTGAACGTTAGTCATTAGCCTTGAAGGGATTTCCATCCAGCGTGTCGAATTGAATCACTCGCGGCGATCGATCGGCAAACAGATCAGGGAGATCCGAGGGGGGATGCATTTATCTTATTTTGCTCGTGATTGCTAACGACACCGGGACCAGACGTGGGAAGCGATTGGGAAGCTAGATCGAATTGCCCGCCAACCCTTGCGACGCATGTCACAGACTCTTGCAGCGCGGAAATTTTGGGACCGAGCGATCTCTGCTTCCGGGGACCGATTTAATGGGTCCTGAAGTCTCAATGATCCAATTTTAGGGTGTTCTTCAAATTCTTCCTCATACCAAAGAAGTACACTGTTTACTCGATCTATGTCCAAAACTGGGTTCCAACCAGGAACATAGATCGAACAGTTGATGGCCATCCTGATTTCTTAATTCCTTGTCTGAAAATGTATTCCTCCTATTCACAAATTTTAGTCGATTGAAATTAACAGTGTTCGTTAGTTCTTTTAACGTTTCCATTATTATTGATCGAACATCTAAAAATGATTGGAAAGACCTACGGTCAGATCAATTAGAGAGACGAATCATCGGAGTTTCCCCGAAAAAGTAGTCTCACGGGACCATCGACCTTTCTTTCCTCCAATACCAGGAAGACCATCGAAAGAATCATCCTCGGGGAATGAGGACTCGTTCGCCTAATCCGGCTGAAAAATCCGGAAGGATCGCCGAGCCGATCGGTGGTCCTGGGATTTCCCGAATACGCAGCGTGCCTCCGAGAAACGGAAATTCCTGTTGCGATAGTTGAAGACCACAGAGCAGCGGTTCGGAGGAAGCGGCAAGCGAGAGATGCGAGCTCGAGACCACGAAGACGACCACGAAGTAAAATTCTGGTCACGTGTGCACGGTTTAGTGAAATATCGGCGTTCCTAATGGCGGCCGTATCTCTTCGACGGAGAAATAATATATTATTCCCGGAACGATCGGTCCAGTTCGTCGTTTCATCCCTCTTCGTGTTCTCCGAGCACTCAAAAGCAATTTACCACGCGCGCGTATATATAAAATAAATACATTAGGTACATTAGGAAAATTCAATCCGAGGAAACGGACGATATATTAATGTTAGATTTAACAATAAACACATTGACTGTTTCTTAATACTGGCTAGGAAAAGTTGCCTCAACAATTTTCATTGAGATTTGAACATCTTGGGGATCAGTCTGAAATTAACATTTTTGTAGAGTTGTAGAATTAAAAGTTTGTATGACGTCTATTTGTTGAGCAATAGTTTATAAATCTTAGTATGTCCTCTTCGCCGCCAGAGCCCCGTCAGTGGTTGCTTATCGAACGTGGTATTTCAGTGTTCCCCGGCAGCCCGTGATCCATCACCGTAGATCGAGGAGGCCTTAGATCCGCGAGTAATTGTGTCCCGCGTGAGAAATAAGTCGTAAAATTAGAATTTGTTGGCAAATTGCGCAACGTCCCGCGGCGATTTCCCCCGCGCGTCGCGACGCAGCCCCCGTGAATCATTGCGTGCGGGAGACGCATAATGCCTCGATTTATTTTCGCTCCCAGCAGTAGAGGACCACCTTTGATCTTTTGTTCCGCCCGAGGGCCAAAGCTATTGGACTATTCCTTCACTTCTTCTTCTTCTTCTTCTTCTTCTTCTTCCTTTTTTTTTCCACTTCAATCGCGAGCGCGTGTTTGTCACTTCTCGGCGAGCGTAGGCGAACAATCGTTTCACAGATCGTGTCCGGCGATTCGATTTTTCATTATCTCGCGCCTCGATAATCGCCGTGTTATCTTCTTCGAGTTGATACGAGAAAGATCGAGAATTTTCGAACTGGAGATCGTACGGTAGATCGTTTCGTACGTATAAATTAATTCGTAGCCCTTTCTGAATTTATTGATTATTTAGAAACAACTAAAACACACCCTCTAAAAAGCATCTCCGAATCTACTTAAAAAAGGGCGACGAATTAATTTGCAACAAGATTGTGTCCGATTCGAACCAAAATAAAAAGGGAATGTTTTCCCACAGGATGGGAAAAGTATTCGATCGATGAATCATTGCAACACGACCCTAACGAGCCCCATTGTGTCTAACAGTTCAGACACACACACACACACACACACGCACTCGATTCAATTCAAATTACCGTTCGATCGTTTCTTAACCGTACGACACAGTTCGTTGGTTCCTTCGGGAGTGGAATATTCTGAGCTGGCCGGGTTAAACATGCTAATTACGGTGATAATTTATTTAACCGGAGTACGAGCATGTTCGCCGAACTAATAACATCGGGAACAGATTGCTTTAGTCGAAGTTGCGAGAAACCAGATTAACGCTCATAGAGCGGTTTATATTACCATGCGCATTTTCATCTGATCAATGGCGTGTGTTGCGCTTATGCTACCCGTTCGATTGCGTCTCGATACTAGGTATCGTTCGTGATAACGGCCGTTTTTCAAACGGATTACGTCTTTATGTTGCTGAAAAATATGTTTGTTCGCCTTTAATCTGTTTTAATGGCGGCCATCTTTGAAACGGTCTACATTTTCATTGTTTGTATAGTGGAGCCGTGATTAAGCGGCCATTATTCGAATCAGTATAATGTCCAAATGTACTGCTACCTAGAAATTCAATTTTTAAAATTGTATTATTAGGTCGTCCCATAAGTTCCCATAAGTCCCCTAAAAAATAAAATATGTAACCACCCTTTCATTCCACAACCTCTTCCGACCTTTCTGGCAGACATCATACCGTCACTATAAAATTTCTGCGGTTTTTCATTGAAATACTTATCAATGGTGAATAATATAAACATATCCACGGCACGAACTGATGGGACGACCTAATTGTAAAGTTCCCAATTTTTTGTACCCTCGAGCCGTCTAATTAGGTTGTACAAATACAAGCTTCCAGAGAGTACTATAAACCATTCAATAGGGAAAGTCGTAAACGTATATAGCCATTTATAAATATTATTACAAGAAAAAGATTTCAACATTTCGAAGCTCTTGATTTCTCTAAAGGACCGTAATAATTTCTAAGAAAAAACAAAACCTTAAATAATTCATTAGTATCGGCCTTTCAATTCACAATAAATTCCTATATACAATGGCTTAATTTCTATAAAGGACTAATTTCTAACAAAAACCAAAAGCGTAAATAATTCAATAGTATCGAGCTTTTAATTCCCAATGAATTCCTACATACAATCGGTTTATACGATACACAATAACGGTACGCAATAAATTCATATGACTCGGTGTTTCCGGCGGAACCAGCGAGGCCGCGTTTCGAAAAAGAGGGGTGGCGACGCGATCTATGGATCGCGGTCGCGGGATGCATCCCCCGAAGGATTAAGAGAGGCCTTAATAAAAGCCCCTCTTAATAAATAAAGTTTCCATTGTGGAAAAGGTCGATCCATCGGCAATTAAGTCTCGTTACGTTATGTATTTACGAGCAGCACAAGTCGCCGCGCGACAAGGTCGTCATAGGACGCCGAGCCGTTGCGTGCCGCTACGAGCGAAATGCACGAAGCCCCGCGAAAACTAGGAAGAACGGTAGAGCGACATGTTAGAGGGAGAACGCGCTATAGTAATCGTTTCGACCTAGACAAGGACAGAGCGAAGGGGGAGCGTGTGGTGGTACACAGAGACTGGTGGCGTTGCTCGACCGCGTTCGTCCGTCCTCGTCTCTCTCTCTTGGTCTCTCTCTCCGTCTCTCGCGTAGTACGTCACGAAGGGGGCCGGCCAATCGGCTGCGAGCCGGATGACTCATCCAGTCGAGCCTCATGTAAACTCTCTCGTGCCGTTTAGCCAGCAGTCTCCCGCCAACAAGCAAAAGGGCAAGCGCCGCTTTTGCCACGTATCGTTCTCTGTCTGTTAACAGTCGTCGTTTTCGCCGCGGTAAACACGGAACGCGGTCGAACAGAGAAAAATCCGACGAAAATCGTTTCGTCCGACGAGTGTCGACGCGTATCGTGCGTGCCTTCGATAAAGAAGAACTTTCCGGGTCGTGCAGACGACACCGACACTTGCTCTCCTCCACCTCTTCCTCCTCTTCCTCGAGTTTGCGTAACCCCGCGATCGAGTTTTGTGGTGGAACCAGACAGTGATATCGGGGACCGGCCGTTACGAATGTTACACGGCTTCGCCGCCACCTGTGTGTGTCAAATGGTGCGGTGAGGATTCCTAAGAGAACCGTGGAGCGAATCTCGAGCACGAACATGAGGATGAAGAAGGAAGCACCGTGCCTTGTGCTCAGGCTAGTCCCCATCGAGAATCTCGAGCCATGGGGTAAGCTGTCTAGCATTTCTTATTTCTCGGTCGGGGACGCGAATTCTATACCGTTAGAAAAACTCTTACATCAATTTTTGGAAATTGTATATGGTAAACGAATGGGAAATTCGAGTACAGAAGATCTTTCGTAGGCTGCGCGTTTTGGTGCCAGGGGATGTAGACAGGCTCCTTGTAATCATTTTTTGAATATTCGCGCCACTGGTCCACCGGAAACCACTCATATTTCATAAATATTCTAGCAAATGAGATTCGTGCGTAACGTAGGACAACGTAGATAAATTTTCTCGCTAAAAATATAGCGTCAATTTGTTCAGAATTTTAATAAAATAGTAAACAGTTATATGTACAGGGAATTGTGGCAAAATACCGTTTGTAAGGTTTATGATTCAGTACTGTAGATTGTCTGTGAGTTCCTCGTCGCTATTTTTTGAATATTCGCGCCACTGGCCCCTCGGAAACCACTCATATTTCATAAATCTTCTAGCAAATGAGATTCGTGCGTAACGTTGGACGACGTAGAAAAATTTTCTCGCTAAAAATATTCGATTTGTTACGAATTTTAGTAAAATGGTAAACAGTTACATGTACAGGGAATTGTTGCAAAAGGTAGTTTGTAAGGTTCATGATTCGGTACTGTAGATTGTGAGTTCCTCGTCGCTATTTTTTGAATATTCGCGCCACTGGCTCCCCGGAAACCAATCATATTTCATAAATCTTCTAGCAAATGAGATTCGTGCGTAACGTAGGACAACATAGATAAATTTTCTCGCTAAAAATATAGCGTCAATTTGTTCATAATTTTAATAAAATGGTAAATAGTCATATATACAGGGAATTGTGGCAAAATACCGTTTGTAAGGTTTATGATTCGGTACTATAGATTGAATTGTAGATTGATTTTTCGAATATTCGCGCCACGGCTCCGAGGAGGCATTGGAACCAATTTGAGTCCCGTTGTGTTTCACGGTACAGAGTGACGATGATCTCTGTTGTCATTCGAACGGAAATATTTCTGGATTCTGTTTTGACAATTTGTTCTTGAGACCTGTCAAAGACCTCTGACATTACTAAGTTATTTGCCAAGCTCGTTATTGCTACCAGGTTTCGCACGGCTGACGTCATCTTCCGCGGGGAAATAAACAGCGTTATCGTCGATTTAGTCGTCGTCTGTGACTAATCTACAGGCATTTTGTACGTCTTCGTGTAATTATTTACATCTTTGTTGGCCTAACGCCAATGGCAACTGTTAGGAACTGGTAGCCAAACAAAGTGTAAATTACACTTGAATTTCTTATTCCGCAATTGTTGAGGCGGCTAGGTCGATTTTTCTAATCTTGGTTGTGTTTGGTTCCGGTTGATAACGTCGCGGAACCGCTCGCGGTGACCTACAGCAACCCTCAATGTTACTATACCTAGTGATTTTTTTGAAAACATAGAATATATGAAGTTGAATATTAATATAGAGAATGTAGGTATTTGCAGAGTCTAAAATATAGTCGATTAACCACTCCCGGTGGAGTTAATTAGCAGACTAAATAAAAATTCACTAAATCAATTTCAAGAGAGAGCATAGACGTTCCTCTTTCTTCTCTGAGAAAGAGCCGCCCGGGTCTTTCTTGACCCAGAATATTAAAATTATTTAGAACATTATTCATGAAACTGTTGAAGTGCTTCGAAAAATAAATTTCCGAAAACTGATGAATAAAATAGCATCGACTGTAGCAGAAATGGTCCACCGTCCAAGAATGGAATGTTTTCGTTCTAATTTATGACTCAAAATAACTAAAAAATGTCAATTATATTTTCGAAAGAACGAACTTTCTGTTTGGTTCCCGTTTCTTATTTCTCTCGTTAGTATTCGGTGCGGGAAATGATCGTTGTGCGCAAAGAAAGAAATTTGAAATTGGAGTGTAAAGTGAGGAATTTGAGACTATCATTGATAGGTAGGTTGAAGCGTCGATTCAGGTTGTCCCGACGGTGGTTACGGTTCTGGTCTAGGATCCTCCGGCTCTAGAAAGCGTTTGATTCATTGAGAGGCATCGTTACCTGTTCCACTAGTCGGTCGCCTAATCCTGCAACGTCGCGGGACAAGTATGGGCAATGGTATTTCTGAAACGTCTGGCTGCTGGCGATGGGAGAATACGAAGTCGGACGAGAGGCACGCGGCTCTACGTACAATCTCCTCTCTCGCGATGACTCAGAGGCCGCGGTATCTCGGATTTTAGGCGTAAACGCGTGCCCGATGACTCGTTTCGTGTTAATCGCCGGGAATGGTGGAATTTACGGATTCCATATCCCCCGGGGTGGCTGCGCATGAACGCTCCTTCATCCTCTAATCGGTCCACTTCTTCTTCTCTTTTTCTCCGTTCCTTTTTCTGCATTAAATCACATCGCAGACGATAACCGCTTACCCAAGAGAAATTCTTGTCCCCCCCCCCGTATATTTACTCTGATAAAACATAGTTCCCCCGTGGACTTGGGCAAGACCGTGAATACGTGACATATTGTACATAGTCGCACGTTTGTCACTGTAGAAGGGATTTCGGGGAATCTGCCATCGAACGCCACGGGTAATTCTCTGTTTACGCGGTGTTTGGGTTTAACGTCTCTTTCCCGCGATTAGGCGTTGCGAATTTCAGACGTAGTCACATTCTTCGGATTATTTTGTAGTGAGCAATGAATTGTTGTCTCGTGGAAGGTGTTCGATTCGGTAATATTTTATTTTCTTCGTTCCAGTTCAGGGTGGTTCTTTACATTGGCTTTACCTTCTCGCGTAAAGAATTTCTCTGCAAGTTTCGTAACTTTGTTTGGGTTTAAAATTGCAAAATTGCCATATTCCCACTGTTTCCTCCGTAGCAATTAAGGGTAGTTCGTTGATTACAGATTTACCTTACTATTGGTGTATTATTGATTCCTTTTATGCAAAGAGTTTCTACAAGTAATAATGCAATACCATAGAAGCAATCTCATTGGACAGTGTTTTCTCTGCACCAGTCAAGGGTAGTTTTCCTAACCGAAGATTAGATTATGCAAAATTGCCATATTCGCACTGTTTCCTCCGTAGCAATTAAGGGTAGTTCGTTGATTACAGATTTACCTTACTATTGGTGTATTATTGATTCCTTTTATGCAAAGAGTTTCTACAAGTAATAATGCAATACCATAGAAGCAATCTCATTGGACAGTGTTTTCTCTGCACCAGTTAAGGGTAGTTTTCCTAACCGAAGATTAGATTGTGCAAAATTGCCATATTCACACGGTTTCCTCCGTAGCAATTAAGGGTAGTTTCGTTGATTACAGATTTATCCTACTATTGGTGTATTATTGATTCCCATTATGCAAGGAGTTTCTACAAGTAATAATGTAATACCATAGAAGCAATCTCATTGGACAGTGTTTTCTCTGCACCAGTTAAGGGTAGTTTTCCTAACCGAAGATCAGCCTCGCTGTTCCGTTATTAGATCTGTTAATCTGAAGAATTATTAATAATATCGTTGCGCAAAATTGCCACTTGGTTGCACAGTTATTTTCTTGCCGTACTTGTTAAGGTTACGAGTTGTATCACCCCCCTCAACAAGTGGTATCGTTCTTTATATCTCGATCTGATAAACCCGGTTATTTTTACATCCAGTTACTTATTATGGATCTCCGTACGATCTACGGTACAAAGATCGATGGCTACCGAAGTATACGGCATATATATATATGTATGCACATACTTTGGTTAGCCCTGTGCGCATCGACGGATTCGAGCGGAATGTGGGTCGCGCCTCATTCGGGTCATTATAACAATCAAGTTGTTCGAGGTTCATTGCTCTCGTTTCGCTGACGTCGTTGAATTGTTTGTCCTGCTGTTGCGTCAACCCGAAAATTGTTGGCATAATCAAAACGTCACCTCTAACCAATGATTATCGAGTACAGATTTTCAAAATTGTTTAATTCTATGAAAATTTTAAGAAGGCTGCAGGTCCCGTTTTAACGAGATCGAGAAGAGAAGAAATCGTCTGTTTGAAAGAATTACGCCATTTTTGGGGCACCCTGTGTATAAGATATACAATTTTCCACAATTTAAAAAAAAAAAGAATTTTGTTTTTGGTAGATTGGACCATTCTCGGCGACGCACACAGGCCAGGTTCGTTGACACAGTGCGCACCGAATCATTGAAAATCAGGCCAGTGCCCCGCGAAGGGACACGCGTGCCCCTTCCCTTAACAATTCCGATCTATTAAGCGTAATTACTTGGTTCGCCGGTCGCCAAGAATACATCGCGACAGTTAAACGTGAACTTGTGACGTCATTTGGTGGAATGGACGCCGGCGTGGCGACACAAGTACGTCTATAAATATGTATACGTAAAATACATACATATGTATGTTCGTCTATGGCGTGACCGTGCCGCGTTAGCTCGACGGTTAACAAAGTTGCGATTTCCTTCGAAACCAGTCCGAGAATCGTGCCACTTTGTCAACGATATCTGGATCAAATCGCGAGTTGCCAGTCTCGACGTCGGGTTCGCAAACCTGTCTAGTCGGCAACCCGAAAAACCGTTACATCCAGTTTTTCAAACTGCGAAAAGAATACTAATGCCCCCCGGTCGAATTATGCAGCGATGGTGCACGAACGGTTATGCTCAACTCGGAGGAGAGGCGATTTATGGGACATAAAATCGTGTGTTTAACGCTCGGGCTACGACGTTGCCTGTAGCCATTTTGATCTTGCGTTAGATAGTTAAATAGTTGTTTAACGCGTCGATTAAGAACCTGGCAATCTGAAAAATTGTATGTGATATCGATATAATTTACGTTAGATCCCCCCGATCATCCGAACTTTTTATAGGTTTAGTATACCAACATGCTTCGAACGAAAATTGCTCAATCCGAGACGGTCCGTACGCAGTATTATTTATTGTACAAAGTAATCAAAATCTACTATATTTATTTAAAAACTGATGAGAGACCTTTGATTACCTCCTTGTGTTTTATAGATCCTGAAAAATTTGGTACACCCTGTATATCAAGGCGGAAAATAAGTTTTCAAATTTGGCGAATTAATTGCATTTTCTATTTACGGCACTTAAATAGCATGGGGCTCCGTGGTATCAATTTGCATCGGCGGAATTAAATTAGTTTGAAAATTAAATTGAAACAGAATTAAAAGCGTTACGAAGAAACTGAAAAAAAAAATATGATTAACAGGAATGATGGGGAAGGAGCATAGAATGATCTATGCATCGTTAACTATCACGTACAGTCGGGAGCATCAGTCATCCGAGGTTTGAACATTGAATAATGTGCAGCAAGGACTAAAAAAGATTAATTGGCCACTTTCCTCGTCTTAAAAACCTGAAATAGGAGATAACAAGCTATCATCCTTGTATTGAGCGTTAAATAAAGGGTAATTTTCATGGATGCTAGATCATGCGTGTCTCCGTATCCAAGCCGTGACGTCCAGTGGACGCGCGTTCATCGCGAAATGCACGACTTCCGGTAAAGTCTAATGCACCAGAGATTGCATCTGCCTGAACAAAAGCCTGTTTCAATATCCTGACGATAAAAAACGCCGTAACTTAAACGAGAACCCACTGTACCCTATTAAAACATTCAATTTAAAGTAAATGCGACGCGGAACGATGGATTACCCAGGGTACATCGGGGTAACACAAATTATTTTCAATTTTCGAATATTCCGACACTGCATCAATTACAGCCGTATCGATTCTTACGTCATTCATCCTGTCAGTCAATTACGGGAACAGTCGTTCACCCGCCGTGATGCACACGTCGATCATAATTAATTAACCCTCGCGCTCTATTTCGGCCAATTTGCCCCGAAAGAATCGACACAAATCTGCAAAATATAAATTACAATTTTCAACGGAAGCCAAGGGATAAGTGTAAGGAGGCTTGACGCGTCAATGTCCTTTGCTCACTCAGAGGAAACTGTTTATTTAACTAAAACTCATGGTAACATCAATTTAACAAAATGCTAACGCAACGCATAAATCAATAACAGGTAAACATATGAGTAATACAAACGGTGATATAAACATTCTTACATAAGGAAGTGTTTCTTCATAAAAATGTACGACCTAATGTGTAATGCTTAAAACATTGATATTAATGAGGATGTAGTGCACGCGTATTTAAATACACGGGAAAAATAATACACGTGTGCTTTAATTGACACGTATCGAGGTGCGTGCGAGGGAGACGCGCGTGCATTTCGTTTGTAATGATGCATTTTCGTGGGGAATCCCCGGGAAGACGCGGGTCCGGTCACCCTAAACGTCGGGGTAGACGAAACGAGCAATCGAAAACGCACCGAATCGCATCGGATCCGGAAGGAGGAGGTCCCCGGGCCCTCTCCTCCCCCGCGTTTTGCCGAAAGGAAGTTTGGTTGCGGCGACTGTGGAATAATCATCGGGCCGCGACAGTCAGAGCCAGCAAACTAACAAACGGGGTTGGCCTGAGCGCGCGGTGCGCGGTGCGCGGTGCGAGGCGCAGCGCGGCGCGGCGCGACGCCAGGGGGCGAAAAGAGGTGACTCATCGTTGAGCCAGGCCAGGCCTGGCCTCACGAGGCTGCAGGTCAGGAGAGGAAGACACTTTTAGCCCACATTTCTTCCCAGACCCCCTCTCGTTACCGGTCTGTTCCTTTATTTTTACCCCGGACCGTTTATTCGCGGGTTATACTCTCTCGAGACTCCTTCTCTCCGCTGTGTCTCTCTCTCTCTCTCTTCCTCATCCTCCAAAGACATTTTCCATCTTCCCGGAGGCCGAAGAAGAGCGGACGCACTTAGACAATGCTTGCACGACATTGTTTACACTGGTGATTACTCTTTGGCCACCGACTTCCCTCGGCGGAGACGCGAGAGGATAGAGGATACATTAGACCTGTTGAGTTTATTAATTTTGACTCTGCAGTTTTTGGGTTTCGATCGGTTCTGCGTGGGGTGACTCTTTTCGGGCTGTTAGGTGCGATTTGGGTATTTTTATTTTGGTGTATTTTTAACGCCTTTGTCGGCACTGGTGACCCGAGAACCTAGATGACACCTAGTGTCACCTATGATCCTAGTGGAATTAACTTTGGAAAGGACCAGATTTGTTAGGATTAGTTGCTTTACTGCAGTGTGCTAATAAATCACACTTTGAACAATCTGACAATAAACTACACTTTCCAAATTTGGCAATGAAATGCAGTTTATAAACTCTGTCAATGAAATACACTTTTAAAAGTCAGACGATGAAATGCACTTTAAAAGCTCTGTGAATAAAGTACGCTTTTAAAAATCAGACAATGAAGTACACTTCAAACAATCTGACAATAAAGTACACTTTCCAAATTTGGGGATGAAATGCACTTTAAAAGCTCTGTGAATAAAGTACTCTTTTAAAAATCAGACAATGAAGTACACTTCAAACAATCTGACAATAAAGTACACTTTCCAAATTTGGGGATGAAATGCACTTTAAAAGCTCTGTGAATAAAGTACTCTTTTAAAAATCAGACAATGAAGTACACTTGAAACAATCTGACAATAAAGTACACTTTCCAAATTTGGGAATGAAATGCACTTTAAAAGCTCTGTGAATAAAGTACGCTTTTAAAAATCAGACAACGAAGTACACTTCAAACAATCTGACAATAAAGTACACTTCAAACAATCTGGCAATAAAGTACACTTCAAACAATCTGGCAATAAAGTACACTTTCCAAATTTGGCAATGAAATGCACTTTAAAAGCTCTGTGAATAAAATACGCTTTTAAAAATCAGACAATGAAGTACACTTCAAACAATCTGACAATGAAATACACTTAGAAAATCTGCCGGAAGAAATGGATTTTATAAACTCAGCCAACAGAGTACACTTAAAAAATTAGCAAACCAAATGCACTTAAAAAATTAGTCACACAAACGTACTTAAAAAATTAGTCACACAAATGCACTTAGAAAATTAGCCAAACAAATACACTTAGAAAATTAGTGAAACAAAAATGCGCTTGAAAACTCGGTGAAACGGAGCGCATTTGAAAAATCTGACGACCACTGCACCGATCATAGGTGTCGGGGGATTTTCGTGGCGGGCAGTCGGCTCGCGTTTCTCAAGACCGGAAGACTCTCAAGACAGCTAAAGCAGCGTGTTAGTATGGCTTCGAAAACCGCACGAGACGGGTCGACCAGAGTGTGTGGAGAATCGCTTTCTTTGAGCCGGTTGCCGAAGAATCCGCTAAATTCGTTGAAAAATCATCCTGGTTTCAGGTTCCCCCGTACACTAGCCTCCGGGGCCGTTTGTAGTAGTTACATGTCTAAGAGACGACGTAGTAGTAGTGGTACGCGGAAGTATGGCGGACCTGCTGCGCGAAAGGTTTATTAGCTGGTGGTTTCACGAGAAATCGTTGTGTACACACAGTCCGGGGCTACGATTCCGCCTGGCAGGAGGCTGAATCGTTGCATTGTACTTCTCCCCTTTTGCTGGTGTGTATACTTCAACAAGATAAATAGAATTTGCTATGTCCGAATGTGTTTCCTCGACTATTTGCGGATTCCAAAGAAAGAAAGAGATGAGCTCTACGTGTTTTCGGACCCGTTCCGATAATGGGATTATAACCAGGACCGTTATGGGAGAATGATCCGCCATCTTGGCCTTTTCAGACCAGACGCGGTCGCCCTAATTACTCGGCTCATGCTACTTCGCACAGGTTTTTGCTAGCACACCGGTGATCACACTGTGTACTATAGTTACACGCGATTTATGCTCGGTAAATATGCGGCTTCGGGGAATAATATTTTCGATGGTTCTATTCGGGGATTCCGGGAACGGCGTGTCCCGTTAGTCAAAGGAGCCAACATTGGGATAATAAACAGAGGATAGACCCTCCGCGTTGCCTCGACCGGGATCTCTACCAGACCCTGTCGTTCTTCGAGTGATTCTCCGCGAAATTCGGTGGCAAACAGCATACCAGCCAGCCGTATTACCGGGTTTCGTTATAGTAATTTGATGCTTTGGGATCGGTTCCCACGATACGCCGACTCGGACATGCCCTGTTAAGCTTGCACAATACACTCAGCAAACTCTACACGTCTTTCGCGTCCTCAACGGGAAATTGAATCTCGAACTCTCGCTGGACAAAACGATCCTAGTGGACGATTCAATTAAAGACCCTATAAAACCTTGATCCCTAGATCTTGTTGAACGGTGACCCGGTTCTAACGGACTTCTTTTTATCTGGTTCCAGGTGGACACAAAGAGTTCCACAGGCGGCACAGGGATCTCTGCGAAGACACGTTGCTCCCAGCAGGCGGTGCGGGTTCGTCGGCGGTCGGTGGCTGTCCCAGCCCCGGACCGGGTTGTCCGATGCTCAGTTTATCTGGTCCGCCAACCCCCCAACCCGCCGACATCGACAACCACCCTGCCTCCCGAGTCCTACCCTTCCTGTACCTCGGGAACGGCAGGGACGCCGCTGATCTTCAGCTTCTCCGAGCGTTAGGCGCCACCAGGGTCCTGAACGTCACTTCACAGTTGCCCGGCTATCACGAGGAGAGGGGCATCACCTACAGACAGATCCCTGCCTCGGATTCCGGGCATCAGAACCTGAAACAGTACTTCGAGGAGGCATTCGACTTCATCGGTGAGCGAGAGAGATACCCTGAACAAGAGTCCCTGAAGAGTTTAGACGACGAACGTGTTAGGGTGGGGGCATAGCGACCAGTATTAGCAAGCTCCTTTTGTAATAACTCGCGACAATCTCGGAAAATCTCGCTAGGGACACAGATCAATTTAGTTTCTTTTCTGTATTTGTTGGAGAAGCGTTTGGCCACCTGAGAGGCTTCCTTGGACGCGTGCAGAGTTCGCTAGACCGCGGGACAACTGGTGAAACACGGTAGCGTTAGTCAGAGGCCGGGTAAATTGATGAATTGGACGACGAGAGAAGCATTTGAATAGTTAGCGGGAGGAAACGCGAGACGCGTTTATAATGCAGGCTGACATTGAACGAGCGAGCGTGGTCGATCCATTGACGGTTTTCAGACCTGTTGCTTCGACTGCTCTCGGCGGCAGCGGCCGCTCTCAACGAAAATAGAAGGATACACCGGAATCCGTTCGTGTAAATTAGTCCAATTGCATCGCCGGTGCTAAATGTCGGGAGGTTACGGCCACTCTTGCGCGGAGGCTGCGTTTAATTCACCGTGAGAGAGACTAGAGAGAGAGAGACACGAGCTCTCTCGCGTTCACAAAGAGAGGCCGGCCTGTGCCGATGAGTAATTCTTTCGGCCGACTGGGTGTGTCCTCGGCCAATGATCGTCATTGCATTCGTAACACTGTGTGCCGTGGACCGGAATCGCTATAGACCAAATTCATACCTCTCCGTTAATTGGACGATACCGATACTCTGTGGACTGCTAGCCTTAGGCTGCTGCGTAACCTCGATTTTTTAAAGTGGGTTGCGAGAATATTTTTTGAAATTTTATTGCCTGGACTGGGTCACTGGATTGCAAATTTTGTCTACATTGATTGCTGGAATTAGGGACCGTGTAGAAAATTCTTCTGCGAATTAGAATTGTTACTGCAAGAAACATGAACGATGCATTTCAATTCATTGAATGCTTCTACTCTTTCTAATTGTATCTACTCGGTTTTGTTATACGTGCATGAACTCTGTAGTCTAGTGATCACACTTGAATCGCTTTGTTCTTGTTTGTTATTCATTCTCGAGTTGAAATATTGTGAAATGTCTGGAAAACATGAGTGGAAATTTTAGTATAAACAGAGTGAGAGTAAATGATACTGTTCCACGAGGAGTATATTCGTTTGTAGACTGTGGATTTTATGAGTTCATGGGGAAAAACGAGTTGGTGCAATTTATTAGGGTCCCTCGAGGAAACAAGAAATTCTAATCTGTCTCCTGTTTCTTGCAAGTAATGCAAACAAATGTATTATTGAAATGAGCTTAAAGTGTGGAATGAACTAAATTTTGTTGGGATTTTTAAGAATGTGATAGGGCTCAAATGGCACCTACTACATTTTCTTATTCCATTTTTCTTCTTTTTTAAATGGTTCTCTAACCGTAAGAAACTCGAAATCGGATTAGAATTCGTAACGGTCATCGTCATTCTCCGCGAAGAATACTCTAGACTGTAGATGAGAAGGAACTTCCTAGCAGTCCGGATTTAAAGCGTCCTTTGGCTCCCCTCATGGGAACCAAGGACTCGATTCTTTGTGGCCTGGGGAAACTTTCCAACCAGTTCAACCTACCTCTTGTTCTCGAGGATACAGGCGATTCCACCGTTCGGAACGGTATTCTTTCCGCTTTGGGCACCTGGAAGTGCCGTTTAATGGCTACCTGGGATTAATCTGCACGCCGTAAATCGCCTGTACGCGATTAACCCTTAATAGGATATATAATCCTTCAGTCTCGTCCTTCTCTGGTTCTTAGCCTCTTTCTTCAGTACACGATTTTTGGCCTCTTCCTTCAGTACATAATTTTTGGCCATTTCCATTAGTACATTATTTATGGCCTCTTCCTTCAGTCCATCATTTTTGGCCATTTCCATTCGTACATGATTCTTAGCCTCTCCTCCAACACGTGATTTCGAAGGTATTGAAAGCAATTTCAATTCAGTGCAGAAATCAGGTGCAAAAACAATTCCCAAAAGAAAGGTGTGCACCCCTGATCCCCCTCTTCGGGTATATTCGCACAGGGCCTTGAAGGGTCAAAGTCGTCGCTTTGTTTGCCCACAAGAGACGTCTTAACGGTCAACGCACCAAGGTGCCCTTCATTTCACGCAACAGTCCCTACGGTGTTGGACGGTTGGCCAGGTACAGCATTCCACCAGTTGCACATTCGGTAGGGCTCTCTCTCCCCGGTGCAGCGCTCTCCACGTGCACACACGAATGCATTCTTCTCACGTAAACACACATGCAACTGATATCCAGCCCCCCATGTTTCTCCCCCTCTCTCTCTCTCCTCTCTCTCTCTCTCTCGCTCTCCCCTCCATCCCTCGTCTTTCTCAGAGTGGTGTTTCACGTACACACGTCCTGCATCGAATGCGGTGCAATAAACACACGACTGACACGGACGAGAGGAGACTGCCAGCCAGTGGGGCACCATGATAAAAGGGGCACGGGGAATAGAGGGGGGGGAGGCGGCACACATCGTGCACATGGGTATCTACACGGGCGAGTTGTGTGCGCGTGTGTTAGCGCGTTCGCTCGCGCGACCGCGTGACTCATGGTTTCATGAATGGAAGCCTTTCGTCTTCTAGTCCTCGCGCGGTGAATGGTCCACCGGAAACGGCTGGTTACACCCTGTTTCCGTTACGCCGAACCCGCGTCGACGAGGGAAAAACGTCGCCGACCCTAACTGTTCCAGCTCGGGAACCCCCTTATGGTTGTCGGGGCGCGAGATACCGCATTCACTCTTGTGCCCGTTCTTTCCTTTCTTTCCGCTGGAAAAGTTGCAGCTTCTTCTGGTAAACTCGGCGAAGCGGGCAGACCTTGAAGAGATCTGAAGGGATGATCCCTCCTAATGATTGGGATAATTAGAGGATTAGGCCCTTTTGCAAGACGGTTTATTTTATGGTGACTATTCCTTGGAAGAAAATTTATCGCGTGCGTAACTGTTCTAATAATTTCTAAAATCGTTAGAAATCACTGAAAAAATAATTGTTGAAATGGAGGCTTAATAATTGTTGAAGCCCCGAGGCTTCTCGCGTTACGCTATTTTCCCAGGGTTAACAAACTTTGTGTTTCGTCGAAAGATCGGTCCCCCGTGGTCGCGAGCCAAATAATATCAAACAAGTTTATAAATACGCCGGTGAAATTAAATAGACGAGCATGTATTACGGGCACAGTGAATTGCGCATCGGGACGATCGTCGCGCCGCAACAAGTTCGCACGTTCCGAGAACATGAATCTCCGGTTTTAATTTTAACCTTCCGTGGAAACGGGGGTTTCTCAGGGTGGGGGCAGAGGCAGAGAAAACACACAACCGGCTGAAACTCGGCTCGAGGCAACAAGTACGTACATACCGTCCGATTTCCCGGAACCACGGTATCATTTACGGGATCGCGACAGGTGTCGCAGCTTTTTGTCATTGTGTACACACATGTTACCGAAATATATCTCTGTCCCCACCCCCCACCCCCTCGTTATTTTCTCTCATTCTGACTCATTCATTTGGCCCTCCCCCTGGGACCCCCCGCAATCCTCGAACGGTTTGCCGATCTCGTTTTTCAACCCTGAAAAGAGTGAAATATTTCTTGCGGAAAAGAGACAGATTACCTTCTTCTTTCATTTGACATTTTATCGAGCCTGAAAGAATCCGTCGAATTTTTGTAAAATATTTCTATGGCATTTGACTATGAGATTTTATAAAATTAATATGTGAAACTGGAAGGAGGAGGGGGTACGTAAGGATCCGGTTGCTAAGTCTAAGCTCTAAACGCGTGGTTCTACCGACAGTCTTGAATTTTAATTAAAGCGTCCAAAGTCGGAGTCGACGTCAATCGAGATAATTCAATTAGCGAGCTTCTGCCGGTATTTATACCTCGACCTAAATTTTTCCATCAAATTTGCATCGGTCTCCGACGGAGATCTTGATATCCCCGGTGTTCCCTGACATCCTTTTGCTGACCCGAATCTCCGACGTGAAACAAGAGACGAGAAGGGCATTTCGTTATAAAGAAAAACATACTGCGCGCGGATCCGTTTATCGGCGCGTCGAATGCTATCATTAAATTTGACCCATCCCTATCAGCAGCGATTTCCCCCCTGGTTTCTCTCACCGTGTTTCGTTTCACTTCTCCCCAACACACTCTCTCTCTCTCTCTCTCTCTCTCCGTCTGGCAATTCGTCAGCTCTGTGACTCATAGCAGATGCCAGCTCTCTCGCAAGTATACATTGGGCGTTAGGCGTTTAGGGGCCGATGCACACCACCCCGTGTCGCCGCGACTAACGCTTACCTAAACTACTTCGATTAGACGATCGACCCCCTCACTATCAGCCAGCAGATAATGTCCGTTCATCTCCGTGCTGCGATTTATTACCGATTAATCGACGCCTCGGGGAGCTGGAGAGAGATTTTTCAGTGTCGTCGCTTATCCCAGCGATTATGCCAATCGACGGCGTGGTGTTAGGGTGGTTTCGATTACCTCGAGGTGACGTCGCTGTCCTAGGTAAACTTCTTTTCAGACTACTATAAATAGTCTGATATGTTCACCGAGAGAGATTTGTGCGATTTCAACCCCTTTGCAGGGGTAGTTTTCCTTTCTACCCTTAAGATCGTTGGTACACCTTGCTGCAGAGCTTCCTTCTTCATCATAGTACCATAAAAAGCTATTGGCAGTGTAGAAATATTTTTAAGAATTAGTATTGAGAGGAATCCGTGTGGTTTCAACCCCTTAGAGGGTAGTTTTATTTTCTATAGTCGAGGTTTTCCTTCTTGATCATAACAAATAACAAACTACTGTGTAAAAACTAAAAATATTTTTAAGAATTAGTACTGAGAGAAATCTGTCGTTTCAACCCCCTCAAGGGGTTAGTTGTTTTGTCTTCTATCACCCAGATTTTCATCGTTACACCTTGCTATAGAGCTTCCTTCTTGATCATAGTACCCTAACAAGCTACTGACAGCGTAAAAATATTTTTAGGAATCACTATATCGCCTGGAAAATTTTTGTTTCGCATAAAAGTGCACAGTCTAGTAATCGTCTAACTCAAAAATTTGTCTACCCATTCATAAAAATGCTAATAAATCTTGAAATCCTCCGAAAATTACCTCGGATCCTCTTTCAAGAGCCCACTGAATTGTCCACAAAGTGTCTGGAACGTATACTAAATATTTTTTTTTATTTTTTTTTGAGGAAAGTACACATCGTCACACGCGTCCGCACTTGCAACGGTTCTCTCCTCTCTCCCTCTCTTTCTCTGTCGTTGCGCACAGTAGTTGGATACGGGCGGTCGTCGGTGTGACTCATTGGCGATACGATAGCGTCCCCCATGTTACGTAACCGAATCGCCTGTTTGGGTTACCGCGACTGGTTTGTTTGACCGTTTACAACGCGATCCGGCGCGTCATCCGAGCGAGTTGCACGGCCGGATCATCGTGTTCCCGCACGTTCCCGTAAATCACCAACTAGAAATTCCGGATGACGTCGTCCCGAGACGCGTCGATGACCCTCATCTCCCGGCTAGCTTCTCTCGTACCCGCGCGATTCGCAATTCTCTTCGACCTGGACAGCTCTAGATCCACTTCTACGGATTAGGCTACACTCTCGCGCGCTATACTAACTCTCGCTGGAACTCTACAGAGCATTAACCACCTCCAAACTAATCCACTTTCAACCATGGGACCCCCAACACTTTCTTAAAGAGGACACCAAGGTGTATCAATGAAAAAAAGTAACACGTTGCTAAAAAGAATTTTAGTGACCCTTATCTTTTTATTAAATAAATGTTCCTCCGAGGACTAGTGATTTCTAGGGATTCCAAATTTTTTAAATGACTGAAAATAGATGCATTCTCGTTATTTTAAGTAATTTGGAATAATCATTTTTAATGCTCGGTAAGCCCAGTGTGAACCTGAGACATCTGTGGGCCTGATGTCTCGAGAGTACAACGTTCGTCGTCGAAGGGTTAATTTTCAAAAAATTCATGATGGAGTGTTTTGATGGCGAAAAAATAATAATTGTTCTCGTCTTTGCAGAGGAAGCCCGAAAAGGAGGAAGCAGCGTGCTGGTGCACTGTCAAGCGGGCGTGTCGCGCAGCGCGACGATCGCGATCGCGTACATAATGCGGCACAAGGGTCTGTCGATGGTGGAAGCGTACAAGCTGGTGAAGAACGCGCGGCCGATCATCAGCCCGAACCTGAACTTCATGGGCCAGTTGCTGGAGCTGGAGCAAGGTCTAAGAGCGTCGGGAGGAGTGGTAGCGCCAGCCCCCGAAGAGCCGAAGAGCTGCCACCAGTGTCGCTGGTCCCATCAGCAGAACAGCGAAGAGGTGACATCCGGTTGCAGCGTCTGAGGGATTGGTCGACAGAGGAGGTTGGAACCGGCGTCTCGTATCCTGCTGGTCCAACCGGAAGAGCCAACGATTGAAACTCCGATACATATCCTGTACGTCCGAGTCGTTCTTCCTGTTCGCGAGGACGCGATGGCGGAACGAGCCAAACCGAGAGCTGAATCGTCGGAAACAGATAGAACTCGAAGAAGAAGAAGAACTCGAAGAGAGACTCTCGGATCTAGTTTTGCTACTATAAAACACGTGCCTTGGCGATCGCCCCAGACCCCGAAGAAGGGATAGGCTTGAGACAGATTACTTGATAACCGACCGAATAACTTATTTCCGTGGTGTGTAGAAGAGCGAGTCCGTGCGCGCGATGGCCGCCGGGATAAAATTGAGAAAAACGGTCCCCGGGCCACGCGGATTATTTATTTCGTCGGAGAGAGAGAGAGACTCGGTGCAATCGTCGCGAAGAAACTGGTGTACTTAGGCGAGCGACAGTGTTCCAAGCACGAAGGTCCAGGAGAGAGAAAGCCCGACCAGGCCCGAGTCAAGCCCGAGTTGGGTTCGTCCGATTTCCCTCGAGGCGGAGCGTCGTTCTCCATTTTTCTCGGTACCTTTTCGGAAACGATTTATACTACGTGTACAATTTCGGAAAGACTTTTTTTTAGTTTTAGCGAACCTCAGTCTTATTTTTAACGTGTATATTCTCCGTTCGAATCGCGGCGGAATCTTAGTGGTACCTTGCTTAGGGACACTGGTGTTGAGAGAGAGAGAGAAAGAGAGAGAGAGAGAAGAGGGAAGGGGTGCGTTTTTCGAATAAACGAGGAGAGGGTTGCACCCTGGGACAACGTCGTTTTCGACGTGAACGACGAGCACGGTCAAATATGTCAATTGAGGTCAATAACAATTTGTCGCGTCCTGACCACTTGGGTTCGGTATCGCGAAGAACGCGTGCGTTGGTCGTCGAACAAACCCGAGCTCCGTCGAACATTTCCACGGAGCTGTGAACGCACGGCGAACTATAGAAATTACTTTTACTCTGGCTCGAGCTCGGGATCGTTCGATGATCGGTATTAATTGGGCCACGGATTTTATGCGTTTACCAGAAAAATCGGTGAAAATTGTAACCGTACGAAGATTCACCGAATCCGAGAAAATCGATGCGACTTGTTAAAACGATCGAAGGACGAAAAGAACGTTTCTTAGAAAAATTTGTGTTCTCCGTAAAGATCCGCGGTCCAGCGATTAACGTTTTAGAACCGCTACGGACCGGTGTTCGGTGATCTCGAACGGTCCGAGTGTTCTCGGCGCGGCGGAGATCACTATGTTTGCGTTTTTCTTTTCTTTTTTTGCCTTTGCCTATTTGTATATCTGTACTCGTATATTCACAACACACTACTCGATAGCGCGAGGTGGTTTATATTTGATAATGGATAATTGTGTATCGTTAACCGGAAGTCTAACTTAACCACACGAAGAAGCGCGGTCCGTAGCATTTAAGGATCTGGTTGAGATCCAACCATCGTGATCATCTAGTCGTTTGTCGGGATGTAATTGATTTACTTTAAGGTGCGAACGAGAGTGAGAGAGAGAGAGGGATAGGAGAGAATGGTAGTATAAATGGCCCTACACACACACACACACACACACACACAGACACAGAGACAGAGACACGCAAATACGCGCGTACACGCCAATTAATTTAGAGTAAATAGAACACGTCGTCAGTAGAGAGACTCGACAGAGAGACGACACGTATACGATTATTTTTGTTCTGTTTTTCCTTTCTTTTCTTTTTTTCTCCTTTTTTACCAAAACGATTTTACGCGACGAGTTCCAAGCTTCGATGCAACGACGAAATTTATTGTAAGAGATCGATGCGCTTCGGCGAGGGAAGCCTCTCGATTTTGGTCACGTGATGTCCAAGGGAACACTATACTTTTCAATTTAAATTAACCGAACATCTCTGGGTTCTTCTGGGTAGTTTTTACAGCGTTCTTGTTATTGAACTGCAGACTTTTATTCATCTTTTTGAGAGAACTTTAAAATACAATGTTTTCCGTAGAATTTAACTCGTGAGAACAAGGGGATATAGACATAGAAATATGAGAAATAACAAGAATATAGAAATCTACAATAATTTTCGTTTTAGTGAATCAATCTCGTCAGGTTTATCTGATTTCTGTAACTGGTGAGATCAAGGTGTTCTAAAAATTCGATTCAGGCCCCCGTGATTGAAAATCGAGCGTGCCAATTAACGGGAAAGCTTCACCAAGCCAGGTTCGTTGAGCTTGCGAGCAATTCGAGAGGCCCACGCGCGCACCTTCGAGCGAGAAACAAGCTCGAGGAAGATCGCCGAAAGCGATTCGCTGTAGCCGCCATTTTGTACATTACGTTCGGATGCGTTACAGAGCAGTTTCCGGTCGTCTTCGAGAGGCCGCGTATGTATCCAAGCTTCGTAATCTACCGCTTTTATTCGAACCGGACGAGTCATCCTCGCGAAAGACGAGAAACGAGGAGCAGGGAAAATCCAGTTTGATCGTCGAAAAAAAAAAAAAACAAAAATATACCTCGAGAAAGAGTTGACGGCCTACCTACGGGAAAAGGCAGAAGAAGCCGTCGTCATAGGATGTAACACGGTGTAACAAGTATAACAAGTGCGCGGATACTGTTAGGACACACACGACAATCGCCGCTGTTAATCAAACCGAGCAGCTGTTCAAAACGGAAGGAAGAGGATGTAGCAAAGAGAAATCGCTTTTTCACCGAACCGATATGCCTTTCTACGTTAGAGACTCAACTGTTGACAATAAAAGCTCGATAAGCTAGCGAGCGAGCGAGCAAACGAGCGAGAGAGAGAGAGAGAGAGAAAGAGAAAGAAAACCTATAGTTGCGTGCGAAGAGACAAAGATAAAAGGGTTCATGGTAGTAAAGTAACGAGACAGAGCAAGTTCCTTCAAGTATTCTCTAATTCTCTCGAAGAAGAAGATAAAACGGTACATATCAAAGAGACGTCGCCTTTATTTTCCCTCTTCAACGGACCATGGACGAGGAACCAGCGGAAGCGGTTGGCGTCCTATGGGATCCTATGGTGGTCCTTGTAAAAAGTGTAGCGAATAGCGTTGTACATAGAGACATAATATCGCAGAGTGAAGGCAGACAGGAGACAATGTGAGTGAGCATTGTGTAAAAAAAAAATGAGAGAGGAATTGAGAGAAGGAGAGAGAGAGAGAGAAAGAGAGAGAGAGAGGGTGGGGGGCGGAAGAAGGCCATGAGCGTGTAGTACCTGTTGCGTCGTAAGAATGTATATGTGTATGTAGCGTTTATTGGATTGTGGAAGAACTTTAACAATAAAATTGTATATGTCGACCTGCGATAAATAGTCGTTGGCGATAATCCATCCTTCGACGTGGCTACGTAACCGTTCGTCCTTGAAGCGCAAATTACATTCAGGAAGACTCCGCAGAGGAGCTGAACTGGCTTGAAGCTTCCTGAAGCGTTTAGTATGTTTTCGTTGATATTTTGACAAAAAAAAAAATCAAACTCATATTGCAATCGTTCCGAATTTTTCCAGAATAAAAGTTTGATTCTGAAGAGCTTTGCTTCAACGAGTAAAATTGCTGGTTGCATCGCAAAACTTTCGAAGCGTATAATATAAAATAATAAACTATGGAGAATACGTGCAAGTCACCGAACGGCTGAAGAACATTGTCTCCGTAAGTATAAAAGAATTTGCAGGGTCATGGGAGAAGATAAAAGAGGCGATTATTAAGAACATGTTTATTTAGACAGAAAATATTGAATTTCGAATATAATAAAGTTTCCAAATTCCCAAATTCTTACGATGGAGTCGGGTTCAATCATCTTAGACCGAGCAATCTCTGTCGACACGCTTTCCTCGAAAACTGAAATCGACGACATTAGGTGGAACCAGAATGGCCGCTGCTGCTGCTGCTGCACATGGGTTCCCTTATTCCTTAGTTCTCTTGACAAATAAAAATATGATTGTGCACACGATCAAGTACGTAAGTTACAAATTCGACCTGTTACTTTCTCTCGGTAATGCTCGCTCACATGCACAATGCAACTCGCATTCTCAGTCTCCTGCACACGCGTGTACGCAAGAAGCGCCATCTTGTATGGAACAGCCTGTATACACGCTTGGCTGTAAAATAGGTTGTAACTGAAGCTCCCGGACAGTATCCGCTGTTACAAGGTATAGACGGTCACGTTACAATTCGTTTACAGTGACAGAAACGGACAAGCCACGGAGCTCTAGTTGTATACAATTAATTAGTAAATAGAGGGGATTCGTGCTTTGTCTGCTGGACTCGTTTCACTCGGTCCCTCGTTACCGGTCGAATTAAATGCGGTACGGAATCATTTGTTTTGTGCCTCCTCAAGGTTTGCAAGAACTTCTGTACGCACGAATCCGTGTGATTTACGCCGTTGCCTTAAACCTTACACCGATGAGATAGACGCGGCGAAGCGGACATCTTCGCGAGTAAAAAAGTTCGCGGTGACGTGCAAAACCTACGGGGTTACAAAACAGTATCGTTTCCTAACGTACTCTACGGAACTAAGCCTATCGTTTACGGGTTATCCGCAGAAAATTTCTATTTTGTTGCGGCATCGATACGCAGCGCTGTTTTCTAACACGTTTAAGACTTTTGTCAAAGAATCGTTGAAAAATAGATTCGGATACATATTTTGCACGCCACGCTACTGCAGATCAGTTTTCACAGTATAAAACTCCGGGTACTTAGAAAGTCCTGCGGTCGCGTCAAGCATAGATTCGACGATGATTCCCAGTCGCTGGTCTAACAATGATATTAGTAACAAACTCGGAGCACCTCGTGTACAGTTTTTCACGCGGTTACATCGCGAGAAAACATATTCAACCCCACCTTACCGACCATGATTAGATACCAACAATACGACGACGCAAAACAATATATATTTAGATATTTATATTTATATATACTTCTTTTTTCCTTCTTTACTTCTCCACTGCGTTAATAAAATTCACTCAACTAAAGCTCTCTATAGGTGAAGCGGATAAATTATGATTACCTCACTCTTCTGCTCGTGCGACGAGATCTATTGCTTGTTTTACGAAAAAACATGATATACAAGGAGGAATCTTGTAGCGCGGAACTATTGTAGCGTTAAACTTATCGCCGATTCTCTCTCGTGCTCGCCGATTTATAAATCGTCGCGTGAATTTTCTTTCTTTCTTTCCATTTTTTTTTTCTTTTCTTTTTCCCTTTCGCGCGCCATCTTGAAAGCCGCTTCGCTATCTGCCTGTCTCGGCTATTTATTTAACAAGTAAATTCACGATTAATGGAAACTATTGGTATATGTTTGCTTAATTCACGGCTGATCCGCGATATCTAAGAAATCGATCCGTAGGATTGACACGGTGCGTCGCCGGGCTGCCTCGCGTGAAGAGAATAATAATAATAATTATTTGCTGGTAAGAGCGGCCATCGCGCAAATCAACGCTGCGTTCTCTTCCCGCAATCGTTCACGTTCCATGGTCATTTCGTGCTGTTGCTGCAACAGACGCGCCTCCAACGCCATGATCTTGTGATCCCGGTCCTCGAGGAGCGACAGTAGCCTCCTGTTCTCCTCCTGGGCCCGTTCGATCAACTGAAATCGTTCAACGCGACAATTATCTGAGGTTGTTGCATATGAAATGTCCGATTTCGAACAAATGCAACCTTCTAAATAAACTTATTGATCAAGATAAGCACCGTTGTACACTCCCAATACTGATTTTTAACATTCGCATTCTAAAATCAGACATTGCATATGCAACAACTTACAATCTTTACGCAGTACTATCCGTGGCCAGAATACAGTCGATCAAAATCATTTTTTGATAGAGTGTATAAGACAATGGCCTATATTATCAAGGTTATTCGAGGTCGTTACAAAGTCATTTGGTTTTTTGATCGAACGCTTTGTGCCTGAGATATGCCTGCTGCTGTTAGCGAAGCATTAGTATGCTATAGTACCTCATGGGGATTATCGCCTGTTGGTGTGGGAACTCTAGGCCTGCTGCCAGTGGTCACTGACGTCTGGGGTTCATGGTTACCATGGTCCGACTGGTTGACACTGTCCGACTGGTTCAACGAATCGAACTCCTCGTCGTCTGCTTCAAAATCGGAATGGCTAAAATGAAATTTGCATTTTTCTCACGTTAGTGGAGGCATGTCGACATGTTGGTCCGGACTGCCTATAACAATATATTAGGCACGACCCTTAATGTGAACGATCCTATCCGGTAATCTCTAATAGTGTGATTTCGGTTGATCTTTCAGATTTTTGTTAGTCGGTTTGTTTGCGCTGTAGCGTAACATGAGTAACAGGATAAGTTACAGATATGATCGAGAAGAGTAGATTACAGGAGTGATTATAGTTTTCACCGATTCCGAGATCGTTTTGTATGTATATAAAAATGGTATACAAAGGACTTACGTACTTTTGTTACAATACGCAGGCTCGTATTTAAAAGAATCTACTTAGCTCTACCGTACTTCGTACAGGTCGTGCCTAATTGTACATTGTCACGTACAGTAGCACTTACCAACTGTGCCTATTTATACATGACCTGTAGGAAGTACGGTAATGCCTAAAAAGCAGTAGCAGTTTATTACAAGTAACTACTAAATTGTCACTAAAGCACTAATTTCATTTATGATTCCGCTACCGTAATAGATATCACAGTGTTTTATACCTTTTGTTCCGCCTTTGTGTAAACATTTTTGCTGCCCGTTCCTGAAACATGCAGTAGTTTCACGTACATACATTGGCACTGTTACAGGTGTTTCCGCGTTTCACACCGCGTCCACAGTGTAATATATAATATATCAAACAGATATTTATGGTATATAGGTATAGATAATACAGATATATAATTATGTATAATAGCACGAACTTACTTCTATGAGTTCAGGATCAAGGAACTCATTGTGATATGTGTTGTGTTTAGTTTCAAGACAAGTGCCACTAAGCTCTTCTTCATCTTCTCCTGTACTACCTCCTGTACTCTGCAGAATTAAGTCGCTAACGAAATTACATTGCGGAGTAACAACGGGTTTCGCACACAAAATCTCTCACTAATATCCATTATACTCGCGGAACGAACACACCTTTTAAAACTCACTCTATATATGTATGTATATATATATATATATGAACAGAGCTTCTAAGTGCAATCCTACTTGTTGTACATTCAACAGTGTTACCATTCTACCATATCAGAAAAACACGTTATAATATAGATTATCGAAGATAGCAGATAAAAGATTAAAGACGAACGTTCTTGCTTTTATGCTTGCTTTTGCTTGTTCGATTCCATGTTATTCAAAGACGAAAACGAAAATATCTAAAATTCTACCATACTTCTAATACTTTATGCAAAGTATAGAAAAGACTAAGGAACTTGAATATGAAACGAGCATCGATGCAAAAAGACTCTTTCACTTCACTGTGAAAGTACTGCAGAGTCATTAAGATATCTGGGAGCTTAAGGGGACTGGAAATAGTGACAAACCTCCGTCGACGGTAAATGCACTACTCCTGTGCTTCGCCTCTTTTCCCTAAGTTTCCGTCTATCGCGTTGCTGCTTGCCCTTGTTTATGTGCGTTGGCCTGTGCAAACAGGATACGACACTAAAGACACTAGAACCAGATCCAGAAAGCGTTAGCAAAGTATGCGAACTCTATACTGGATCTACATAATAGTGGCAAGTGGTCGTAAATCTATTGTAACTTCATCTCTGCGACTCCACCATTGGGCCAATGGTTGGAGCAACTTACCGGCCAGTGACGCGTTTGTCCTGTTTCCTCATTATTGGTTTGTTCTGTTGACTCTCGTGTCCTGGTGCACTGTTTGAGCTTGTTTCACACACGCCTTGGGGTTCCTCCACATTTGGTGTACTTTCTGGAACAGAGAACATTTACATAGTATGCGTAACAAATTGTAAATTACTTAGAATATTAGCTGTACAAATGTAGTTCTATACCCGTGATTAATACGTGTTTTCCCTTTGTGCAAAGCACTTTAATACACAGGAAAATAAGCAGAGTATGTTGACGGAGACAATATTGCAGTTCATAAAAATAATAACTTACTCCGATGACGTTGTATCTGATACATAATTAGAACGTTTGATAGAATTACTTTGAAAGTTTATCGAAGAGGTGTCTCCTGTCCTGGGTGGGCCGATCCTTGCCCGTGCCGTTCTAATTCTGGACCTTCTGGACGATAACTCATAGTCATTGTCAAAGTCCTCCTGGCTGACAGAACTAGAAGCCATGCCGGTTATATCGCTGTGAAACAATGGGAACAAAGAGAGCGTTATCCAAAATGTTTGGCAGAGTATGTGCGACTTGATGTGAAACAAAGTAAAACAAAAAGAGCTCTTACAAAAAATACCTGGACATCTGAACAAAGGGGGGTAGGTGATGGTGCGTGATACCTGTGGTGGACCAGCACAAAACTTGTAGGCCAAAAAAGCGAGAGTGCTGGAATTGTTTTAGGTTTGTCTAAAGGAGAGTCACAAAAACATCGACCGTTCTCAGCTAAAAACGAGGAAGTGCGTGCGCGATAAATGATAACACAATAAAGAGGGGAAAAAAAATAACAGAAGGCAACGGTAATTCTTGGGTTGTTAGTCACCTGCCGATGCGAGCGGTCTTCACCTAGTTCCACTGACGATGCGGTGACTCACTACCAACCTATGTACGATTGACAGCTGTCAACCATCGAAACATCCACAAACACGTACGGTCCGCAACGATTACATAGTTTACAGACAGATAGGCATATCGATCGTTCGTGCACCGTCTTTCGTAAAGCACGATTCTCAACGCGTTCGTTCGACAGATACGCTAACACTCGATGCAGTCGGCTTTCTTGCTTTAAGTTTGTCGCCAAAATACGCGTAATCAATACTCTGCACAAACAATGGTCGGTTGCGGCGTATTTAATAAATATTTTATTTTTTTACGCATCGGGGAAACGACCGGGGACCAGCAGCGACATTTACGGCGAGCCTCTCAAACTACTATCAAAAAGTAGCATAATAGAGGCGAAACTCCTGACAGAACTTCTTCGATGTTCACGAATTCTAAGAAACCTCCATGATACCACAGACGAGGTATAATATAGACCTATCATCCAATGTATTTTTGTGGCCCACTTTTTTGGGGTCACGTAACCCCATTACCATTTTCGTGTCACATCTTGTATTACCAGTTGGACCTAAAATTTGCTGACGGCATCCTCAGTGGTAGGAATTAAAATTAAAAATAGCTATATATAGTCACTCTGAAGTCTCGCGAATATGAGAAAATAAACGAATAATTCTAAAAATCTCTGATTTTTTGAACAATCGATATTTCAGAACGTGAGACATGAAGTCCCATAAGATGATAGGTCTATCCTTATACCTCGTCTGTGGTGATACAACAAATTTATTCTAAAGCTGACTACACTGTAAGAGATACAAAATTTCATCGGGTGAAACGTCTACATAGTTTTTGTATCCATGTTCATGGAAAGTAATAATTTTAATTTGAATGAAAACAATGAATTGCTTCAATTAATTTATTATTTTGGAAATGAAGAAAATATCTTTGTTTTGTATGAATAGAATGAAACAAATTTTTTAAATCTTGAAATTACACGACATTTCATCATTGTAGGTTGGCACTACTGTAGAGTCGAACAAACAAAATGACGTGAGTTGCCTTTCCGGTGTCGATCGCTCTTTCAGTAGGACAAGATGGCTGATCAGGTACGTATCCGATGTTAACGACGACAATATGTACATTTTTTCTTATTTAATTTTGTTATTTTTAAAATATTTGTGTCCGAGTGATCGTTTCAAACATAACAGTCACTAATGAAAAAAAAGTATTTGTTATTCGAGACTTTTATGAAAAGGTTAGGGCTTTTTGCGCGAACGTTGCACGTGGTTCGGTTGTCTAAACAGTCCATGCGTCTAATGATAATGATGCATTTTGTGTGATTGAGGAGGAACACTGATATTTAGAAATACATTTTTATGTTTTTAGACCGAGCGTTCGTTTCAAAAACAACCCACGATCTTTCTTAACCGCAAGAAAGGTCTGGGCCCCAAGAGAAGGAAGCCTATGAGATACAGCCGAAATGTCGGTCTGGGATTCAAAACACCTCGTGAGGTACGTATCATTTTATTTATTAAAAAAAAAGTCGCAACACTATTTAAATTTTCAATGTTGATATTTAGGCTATCGAGGGAACTTACATTGACAAAAAATGTCCATTCACTGGTAACATTTCCATCAGAGGACGTATTCTCACCGGTGTTGTACAAAAGATGAAAATGCAGAGGACCATCGTCATACGTAGGGATTACCTGCATTATATCAGAAAGTACAATCGTTTTGAAAAACGCCATCGCAATATGAGTGTCCATCTTAGTCCTTGCTTCAGGTTAGTATTACTGTGTACTGCTTTGTGTAGCTTGCAATTATTTGTTTGCATGATGATACTGACGACGGTCTTCTGAAGAAAGAATTGATGCAACTTTCGTCAACTGATCAATGATTTATTTCAATACTCATGGTTTCGTCAATAATGTTTCTTTATTTTTATTATCATTGTTTTGTATTGCAGAGATGTGGAAATAGGTGATGTTGTCACAATTGGAGAATGCAGACCCCTCAGTAAAACAGTCAGATTTAATGTTCTAAAGGTATCCAAGGGAACTGGATCGAAGAAGAGTTTTAAGAAGTTCTAAGTTCGCAGAAAATACAATCAATGGTTGGTAGCACATTAAAACTTGAGAATTAACGTTTAGTATTAATGAAGTATAGAATGATGAAATTAACGACGGTCTTCTGAATAGATTAGGCTGAACGACATTATCGTACTCTGAACATAGTTAACTTAATGACTTTTTTCAAGCGATTATAGACGGAGGTGGTTATGCTTTATGTACTTCATTAATTGTAGGAAATCTTGGAATGATTACAAATTGGCAGAGGAAGGTAACACCAGATTGGTAAAGGTTGCAAGAAACAATTAACATTTTGATTTTGTAACTTATGACATATAAGAATCAATAAAAGAATAGAAAACATTTCTATAGGAACTTTATTGCATTTTATTGTACTGGCAATTAAAAAAACAAAATCTGAGGAAATTGTATGATTGCCAAATTATTATTGATTACTAGAGGATGTATTAAGCGAGACAAACTTCAGTGTTACAAAATATATTTCTCATAGACTTCAACAAGAAAATATTATCAAAAGGTTACTTTACATAACGCCGAAAGCCATATTGAATAAAATACGCGTTATAATTACATCAAAACGTCACCGCAGAGGAAGATGCTTCGTCCAATTTTAATAATTCGTTTGTACTTGAAGCAACATTAATCATATAAAATGTATGAATTCATCATAAGTAAAAATTACGCTAATTCGTAGTGTTGTCATTACAGTAAAGGAGATTAAAAATCGCTTAATATCACGTATCTTCAAGAAAACTTAAAAAAGGTTCCATTCTTTCTATACAAGGAATTCTTGAGAGCAGCTCAACTGCCAATGGGAACGTCTTTGGCAATTGCTCCATTAA
>CM052121.1:4969470-5009777 GCA_028454245.1 Halictus quadricinctus | reverse complement strand
AGCCAACAATATACTCACTAGGTGTTCTTTCTTTAATGTTGATAGTAACATTTTGTGTAGGTGTAAATTTTGCAGAGACCGTTTAGTAACTGGACCGGGTCCGTTCTAGCATGATCTATCCGTGCACCCATGAGAACAAAGAGGATTCGCGATGACGTTCGGCAATGGTAATTTCTCGATCGCCACGGTCCGGTCGTGTCTGAATGTGCAGAAACGTATTTATAGCCACCCCAACAACATTTAAATGGCACATTTCGATAAGTTATTGTCCGGCCACCTCGTTTCTCGGAATAGTGTTTTCCAGGGAGCATCTATCACCGGCAGAAACTTTTCCAATCGATGGATAACGCTGTGTTGCCGTTTTGTTGCTCGGCTTCGTCGTCGGCTCTCTGTCTTATTGCTTAACCCAGATAAAAGGCACATGACACGGCCGAAGACGCGCTTACGGGTGCCACAACACGGCGATTAAAAAATTACTATACACGCAAAGATAAATGGCAATTACGCGCACGACCGAGGCTGTAATTTCCAGTTGTTTGTTTGCCGGACGCTACCCTTGCAACCAGCGCTACCCAATCAATCATAAAACGCTGTTTCCGTTGCATAAATTGAACGTACACATAGGACACGATGTAATTAATACGCGGTTTATTACTGCTTGCTAATCACCGTGTTTACTCGATACATGTCCAGAAAACGGGTCTAGCCGCGGACATGAATCGGATAGGAGATGCGATTCTTTCTTCTCGAGCTTCTGGGACCCTCACGGGGTCTGGGAGACTTTTATCGCCTAGACGTTTGTGACATATATAGAGTAAACACTGTACTACTTAATTATTACTCTTATTATTAAAATTACACTAAAATTACTCTTACTACTCTTAATTACTAGTATTAGTGCTCTTCTGTATCCTACAACTTTCTACAATTTTCAAGTAATTTTCAAAAAAGTATACTTTCTACTGAAACCCATAATTTTTTCGCGAGCAGAATCGCCGAGCAATAGGTCGAGAATTATCGGCGGAGTTACTCATTCAACTTTCTTTAATCTTCGCGCAGTAATTCTCTGATTACGAGTGATTTATTCACCGCCGGGGAGTCGTTTTTAACTTCGGGTCAGGAATCGTGTCACATGCGGGCAGAACGCGACACAATCGAGGTATTAATGGAGACTTGTAAAAATACATTGACATCGGTGGAGATTACAGCGCGTCGGGCACACGCTCATTAACGTCCTCGCTGCAACTGTTGATTACGTAAAGTCTGCTCGATTACTTTTGCCGAGCAGTCGAATCCCGACTTGGCGGAATCGAAATCAATTTTTTACAGTGTATCGTCGATGTTGTCCGATAATTTTAATGCGCCTAAAACAGAGTAACAATATCTTTAAACTCCTCTGTTGCCTTCGAAGTTTCGTAAACGCATAAAATCCGCGGCGTAAAAATCAAATTCGGGGAACAGAGATTAAATAAAAATAAGTTTCTTTCTTCCAATAATTTGCTCAAATCGACGATAATATGAAAAGTCATTAACGCGTGAAATTCGCAGGTTTCGAAATCGGAGCTAGCGAATTCACGCAAAGTTGGGAAAGTTGTTTCTCTTCTGAAAATGTCGTGTTACTTTCGTTACAAGTATCTGAATGAAACGAGCCTGTTAACGAGAGGAAGCCCGTTCATTTCGATCCAAGAAGCGAGAGCAGGATCGCCCGAAGTCGTCGGGCATTCATCGCGTCTTCCTGGAAACGCCGCGGAAACAAACAATTCGTATTGACGGGCGGGAAAGGAGCTCTCTCGTTAGGCACACACCGGCTCTCGTTCAATTCGATTCAGCCGGTGTATTGAGTTTAATTGGAAAATTGTCAGGTTTTCAATTGAATTTTCATGGGACGCTAATTGGTGCCGAGAACGGGCCCAGCCACCGACAAAGATGCAATCGGCCAACCGGATCTGTTCTTAATGCACGCGTACTTAATTACCACGTGAAATCGACACTGCCACGTCTACGCAATATCATACTACTCTCGAATCCACTCTAACATTTCGACCATCGAAACCACTACACAACCTTCGCATTATTTTAATTATTTTCATAAAGATATGCATACTGCAAAAATGGTAACAAGATAATATATTAAATTACTAACAATCGGACTGCCAGAAATTATTCTTGAGAAATGTCCCTCTTTATACTTTTTATTCAATAATTTTAATAAATGGATTCTACTGATATTCTCAAACTCTTAGTCTCAGTGTCTTAATGAGGGCATGAAATCCACATTTCGATAATTACACACGTGCACAGCATGATCAAGCGACCTTATCGTGGACACCGTTCACTCAGTTACCATTTCACTGGAGAATTGACTAAAAATGTCCCGAGACAGCTGAGATTTTATCGAGATTCGCTAAGTGGGTTACAAATCGAGCGAAAGCTCGCGAAGAATCTGTTTATCGATCGGACAGCTGGCAAGGGCGGCAAGTTTGCCCGAGCACGGTGCCATTCTGTGACGCTCCGAGCCCTCGAGATCGAGATCATCTGCTAGATCCTCAGCGGTGATTGATTACGATAACGAGTGCCGCTCTCGGTGCTCGGTTTCCTTCTCTCGAGTATTTACTAAATTCCTGCTCGCCAGATAAACCCGATTCCGTGACCATTATTGCACACGCTCGGCCCCCGGCAATGGCAGAGCCGTCGACGTCAAGAGTCACGCCGGTATTTATACGTGCGTGCAAATATTAGCCGTCGTCGTCGTGCCGATCCGTCACCGACGACGTTCCAATATTTATTTGCCACGATATAATTTTCCGCTCGATTGTTGTCCCAAGTGTTCGAACACCGTGATACCGGCGAAAGCTCCCTATTTCTTCGTTGACTTTGTCTCGCGCAAAAATCGTGTCATTGCCGAGTTGATATCGTGGTGATAACATTGCCTCGATCCGGGAGAAATTTGATCGAGGAAAGTATGTGTCAAATGTACAGAGATTTTTCTATGTATGTCGCCGAGGCCTGGGTGATAAATGTCGCGGAGCTCGGGAGGCCTCGGACGCCGAAGAGTCCGTAACCATAACACGAATCGAGTATGTCTCCTACACGATATAAGACCGGTGTTGTTGACATCAATCGAGAATTCACTGTCACGTGAAAGATGGTGCTCGAAAGAGAGCAAAGATTAAACAAGAATTTGAGAATGTCTGTAAATTATTCTTGACTTTGTAAAATTATTGAATAAAGAATAAAGGTGGTTAAGTAAGAGGAAGGTGTGCAAGAAACTTTTGGAACAGGCTAATATTTGTTCAGGTTTTTAGCGAAATCAATTTATTCGATAATTCGATAAAAAAATGCTACATCCATCCTTTGGACGTAGTTCTAGCGTTGAAAAATATATTGAACTTGATTAGCAGCCACTTTCGTTCCCGGTGCAACGAAGGATTAAAAACTGCTCGAGTCATCCAATAAAAAGCACGTAACCGTGAAGCTGAATGGTCAAAATGCAGTCAACGACACGAGCACCGATTAAAAAAGAAGAGGATAACGTGCACGATAAACGGAGATCAGTTTTTGTGTTGTTTTCCGGCGAATTGTTGTATTATCGGTCGCAAATAAATTTCTGAGTCTCCTGAAATTCATGAAACCTATGGACACACGGGTTGAAAAATCTACGAAAATAATGTTGACGACCAAACTGCGACGATGAAGAACGAAAGAAGAAGAAGAAGAAGAGGAAATTCCTATCGCAGTTTCAATTAAGTTTCTACCGCAACTCTTAATATACTATTCTCTGCTAACATAATTTCCAGTTCGACGTCCTCCGAGATTTCTTATCGAAATCAGCTCGATCTCGAGCTCTTCACGTTCTTCGGGGGCTTATCAGCCGGAAACTCTATCGATCTGGCCACGATTTGTAGACAAGTCGGACGACAATGTAATTAGCGGACACAGCTATCTGTTTTCGCAAGCCGAGCCGTGATTCCGGCGATCCGTTTAGGCGATAAGTTTAGGCGTCCTCGACATTGGAACCAATCTGGAACTGGAAACAGAAGCCTGTATCTTCGGAAATGCAAGATTTTTGGAAAATTGCTAGCTCTTATGTTAAATTGCTTAAGCTTCCAGCGTGTTAGAAATAATGGAAAAATTTCACCGATTCAAAAAAACATCTGCGCTTCTGTATCAATTTGTACATCGTCGTATCTACAAAGTGTTTATTGGAAGCTCTCGAAACTAACAATGACGGAATCTCCGGCTCGAGTTGGCAGATAAGTAGACAAGCTTGATTACAAGAGCTCTCACCCATCTGTTTTTCTTTTACGCTGGTCACTGGAGATTAGGCTACTTGCTTCACCATTTAGTCCCGGTATTTCGGACGCTGTCACGAAAATGTACCGTTCAAACTAAAAATTTTCGTGAAGAATGCACGATATTTTGAAAAATTACCACCTCGTAAAAGTAGCAAAGCCGCTCTCATCTTGAGGAAATTACACTCTGCATCCGAATTTATAAATTTCTCACAAAAGCATTTCTTCCTAAGCAAGCAAAATTGATACTATTTCCACCAACGAAAAATAATCGACAAAAAAACAATTTTACTTGGCTTCTGTTCCTCACAATTGATGCAGACATTTTTTATTTTGCATCAAGATCGACAGTTTAACCGTGTCCCCTTAGACAGTGTACAAAACTGAGTTAAAAACGAAGAAAATGCAGGAAAATACTCTGCTACTCCACCAAGGGGAAGAAAGAAGAAGATGAAGAGAAGATAGGGGGAAGAAGAAGCTAGACAAAAGCGACAGCAGTCGACTGACACATTCTACACAGCAGTTTCCCAGGTTTCCCTGACCTGGGCAAACTCCGCGAACAAAAGGGCCAACACGTGGGAGGGCTCTGCGAGGGGCGAAGGGAACGTCGGCGGTTTATTGGCCTGTTTACGACCGTTCCCGAACGGAACCGTGTTCTCTTTGTCTCTTTCTTCTCGGCTGAGTCAACTTCTCGGCCCGCGAATGTTGGTAAATAAATGCACAGCGAATCGGCAGATAAGTTCCCGCGAACTTTGGCCCCAGCACGTGGCCTCTCCTCCCTCGAGCCGTCGATCCCGAGCTCCGATTCTCTGTGCCCGACGATTCCGACTGCCTCTCTCGCTGTCTTTCATTCATAACACTGCTGAATGACAGTGGAACCATCGACTCTCCCTTCTGGGAATTTTTCTGACGGACTGATGAGACGTTAGGTCACAGTGCAGCGTGGACACTAAAAACATTTCAGAACTTTCGTCACGAAATATGCAATTTAAAATTGAACGATGGCTTCCTCTTCTGGGACTACTTCCACCAAAAGCGACCAAAAACAGTATTTAAAATTTTAAATAAAAATTGACAGAAAGTATTAACACTAGGTTTACGGGGCACTAGAACCGACTATTTCACATTGCTCTGTAAAAATAACAGGAGTAAAAATAACAGTGTCCGCCCGAATTTTTCGCCATTTTTTAAATGATGTATACCCCAAGAAATAAATTCCCATTTCGCAAGAAACAAATCCTCGAATCTCTAGATTAAGAAATATTTTTAGAGAAATGGAACTAAAATTGAAATGGACAAAAAATTTGGAGCACAATGCAAAATTGCAGGCGTAGAGTAGATTCGGAGGTCAAGTGTGCCATTTCGAATGGAACGCAGAATTTGTTACGGCTCGCACGGAAGACAAATCGATGATCGGAATCCTGATTGCAGCGATCGATCGATTGGCTCCGGTATACGTAACAATTGTACACTCGCCGGACGAGGACGCTCACGGCAATTATCGCACGTTTTTCAACGCGCTCGTTGGAAGGAAAAGGCAAGCTTCAGCGACCGACAGCGGCGGCTCGATTGACTTTCAAATTTCCACGGAAATGGTAGTAGGTCTCTTGCGGCGTAGCTGCGGACAGATGGTGGCCGGAAGCCGAAAACAACTTTTACGAGCTCGGACAAAAATTGTCGACATCGTGTGCGCACACGGGAAACAAAAGACCTGCGCGCGATTAACGTTTGCGGTTGGTGTACGTACCGGGATGTTGTTCGAGCGAAAACAGAATCGTGCAGCAATTTTAACACAATTTAGCCAAACTACTCTACTTTGAACTGAACTTTCGGGAACATTGTGTGGACTGAATGCGAGATTGATTAAGCTTGATTAAAGACTGACTCAGATTCCTACAAATTAGGAAATTACAGATACAAGAGCTCGGAAAACCTGGAAATAATCAAGAAATTCGACGAACACGTGTGCAACTGAAAATTAAAGTATATTTCCTGCCAAAAAACTGACACAGTCAATCCTCAAGCTCCGAAAATGTTCCAAAAACGCTAGCCCAAATTGAAACGAGCCGACCAGCTACTGGACAATACGTTTTCTCACCGAGCAAGCGAAGAACAGAAACATCTCGAACGTGATGCAAGCGAACACGGAATTTCTCATGGCAATTAATCATCGGCTCTGCGTATCCTCCTCAACGAAACTAATCGCAAGAGGAAAGAATTCTCACAAAAAATATACCTATCAAAAAGAGACATTTTCCTGACGAGAGCGTCGCGTCACGGCGGAAAATCGCGCACGTGTTGTGTGTGCGACCACGTGCAAAGGGAAGCGATCGAGCGCGCATGCGTCTGGCCAGAGGCGGGAAGTGCGCGCGAGCGTCACGGGTCACAAATATAGTCGCAGGCACGCGTGAACATGGAGACATCGGACTGCACGTGTGCGTGGTGACGTCGAACTGCATGCGTGCGTAGGGACGTCGAACTGCAAGTGCACGTACACGTGTGCATACAGAGATCAAAACTGACGTGTATGCTATACAACATATTGCACATACACCTGCAGGGACATAGGTACAATGAACTGTACGTGTACATGGAAACATTGAACTTCACGTGTGCGTGCACACAAAGAAAATCGAACCGCACGTGTACAGACAAAAAACTGGGCGCGTACATATAGGGACATAAAACTGCATACATAGAGACGTCGAACTGCACGTCTGTGCGTGCACAGACAACGCACACGATCACACGCGTGCTGCTCAAGGACGAAGAGGAACACGCGAGAATTACGTCCGGTCCCTAAACGGCACCGTAACGTTAAGGTCGGTTATCGTAATCGTAAAGGTTGATTACCTTTTTTACTGAATCCACTATGCGTCACCGATCGCCAAAATGCCAAGGAGCGAGGGAAGAGCGAACGGGAGCCAGACCGGAGCGGAACGCGCGCGTGTTCGTGGCCGCGTGGCGCGCGTGTACTAAAGGCGGCGTGCGCGATCTGCCCGAGAGAGCCGGCCGCTTGAATCCGCTTGATCAGCGTGGCCCGCAGGCGTCGGCCGTGCACGGCTGCCATCGGTCACCGATAACGACCGAATGCGAGATTGGTCCGCACTCCGCCTTCCAGCGCGGGAGAGGATCGGCCCGTTTCGGAAACGTTGAAAAAAAGTAACATTCCGTGGAATTCCGAGAGGTTACAAGGCTGCTTGGCCCTTTTTCTCGTGCTTATCAAGCGATCTTGAAATGGCCTTGAAGATGGAGCCGATGAATGTGTTTTGAGGAATGCGAGGAAGAAGGTCGAACCTGGAGTAACGGCTCCTTGGAACACGGAGATTCCTAAAATCATACGGACGTGAGCTCTTCGTTATCATTGTTTAGTGAATGTTTGAAAACGGTGCCGACGAACGGATCGGTCAGACTCGAGGAGAAAAGGCCTCTTTGCTGAGCTAGTGGTTCAGCAAATGTCAATTCTTAGGAATTTTATCCTACCTGATCAAGTGGACCTACCCAGTGAGCAATTTGCTCTTAATTTGCTACGAATCTGTCACCAAAGCTTGCCCACACAAATTCCATCCCAGGAAGGTCCAAAAGGCAAGGGACCATTATAATAGAGCTGACCCTTCTGTTTTCTAAAAATGCACATTTATCCTTTCAGAAATAATTCTTTATCACAATGATCAGCAATCTTTTCATACGCCCTCGAGGAGCGCATTGGAGTTGCCAACTAAATTCATTATGCCTGAACTGCGGATCTATTTATTTGTTAATATTTAGAACCGAATTTGTCTTGAGAAAAATACTAACAGCGATTCCCAGGACGGAAATTCCGAGTTACGCCGAATCCCGTGTCGCTAAATTAACCGAATCGTCTCGCATAAAAATGGTAACTAGCCGACAGCGAGTTCCGTCGATGGCCGATAAGAGCTCTGGAGGCGACATAGTCCGATAACCCGTTTCAGCTGGAGATTGCGCGACCACCGAACACAACCGCCTCGGCAACCCGTTTTTCGGTGTCGCTACCAATCACAGGTCCCGTTGATAGCGTTGTAATAACCGGCGCTGACGTAACGACGGCGAAAAGTTTCGCCGTTTCACAGGTGGACACTGCGATGCGACCAGGACCACCGACGGATCAACGTTTTCATTGCCATAAACGCTCGCAACACAGACGCTTTCTCGCACACGCTTTCGCCAGCGCCGACCCTTTTTCGAGAAGCGAAGTTTTTCCAACTTCGGCCGACAACTATCGATCAAGGACTACCGGCCTGCCGTCGACACTTTCCGCAAACTCTTTCGCGCGGTATCTGCAGAAGCGAGCATACTTGTTGCGTAGAAGCTGGGAGAGCCGTCGCCTCAAGTGCAAAGTGTAACAACTGGTTTATTCCGTCGTTGGGCAACGCTTTTAATCGAAATCGCATGTTTTCAAGCGGATCAATCAGTCTGCCGCGGCCTAACTTTTGCTCCGCGAACACGTGACACGTTCCCTGGAGGCTTTTCGGACATTTTTCGACATTTTGGGACGTTTCCTTATACTTATGCTGTAGCCGTAGAATGACAAAATCCCCTCCTACAACCACAAGACAAACATTAGTATCGAATAATGAAAATTCTACGAAGAAATCGCACTAACGAAACGTTCAACTTAAAAGTCCAGGCTACATCCGCATCGTGTCAGATTAAATTACCTTCACTGTACCTGCTGGTAGCATCCATGCTATCCACCATTATGGTGCACCGGTTGTCCCGCGAGCATCTTGAACCACAGCTGCATTCGACGTTCAACACTTGCATTCAAACTAGAATTCACGTCAAGCTACAGTCACTCGCAATAACATTCTTCAGAAAAACTTTTTCAATACTGGAACATACGGCTTGGATTTTTCTTTTTTGAGAAGCTGGACCATGCGCGTTAGTTCACTCCGTGAAAAAGAAATTCTGAAAAAATTGTTGATTTTTACTAGCTTTCTATGTGGGCTTATATTGAAAATTTAAGCAATAACTCTTGCTGATCTGTGTCAATTATTTAATCAGAAAAATATGGCTTCAGCCTGTAATAAATCTAGACTCTTACATGATAAAATTTTTAATAATCGACACAGGCCTACGTATAAGGTATAAGGAATGGTAAAACTCAGTTTTTGCTATTTTCTCTGCGACTCCGACCAATTGCAATTTCTCCAGAATTTCTTTTCTGCGTCGTGGAGCAATTGTCCCAACTTCTCAAAAAGAAAAAACTCCAAAATGAATATTAAGAGAGCTATCGATTTCTTTAAGAGTGCTCGAATATTATCGTGAGTCGCGGAGTGTGCAACACTATTCAATGGAATTTCGACGTAGATCACTTTGCGGGTCGCGGGGAAGTACGTAGATCAACGCTGTGGCATCGCGGGGCCGCGGTAGTGTCGTTTAGAGCGCAGGTGCAACCAGAGGTCGTGAGCTTGAACTTACGGGACGGAGCGTAAATAAATCGCGGGTGAACGTGTCACCTCGATTCACATCCGGATCCGGCGATTCGAACCGACGACGACATGCACGCGCACGCGGAATTCTGGCGAAACGCGGCCGGGACTGGTTCGGGTGAACCGCTTCTGGCCGAGCAAGCGTTTCGACTGCGCTGCTGCGCTGCGTGTTGTGTTCCCGCGTTAAAGGGCGGCGCGTGTCCACGCTCGACTACACGTGCACGACGCGGCGACGTCCAATCGCGTGAAACGAAACACGCGACACTCTCGATCGGTTTTCTCTTTTCGCCCCGGACGACCGACCACGCGTTCCGTTCCTCCATAACGGCGCGCACGGCGGAGCCTGGAAACCCGTTTTTCCGAGGCAGAATTATTTCAACAAGGTTCCCTTGCCCTACGATATCCGGTGAATCAATTAATTGATTTCCTCTAAAGCGAAATAAAATTCTGTTGCAGTCGATACATAGCCTTTTTAAAAAATATAAACCTTCTTCTTTTGTCTATGAATTTCCGGACGATGAAGAATTTCTAATCGCCATAACCATAAAATACAGTGCAAGGGGTCAAGTTTGACTGCCGATTTTATGCGTTTAAGAAATTAATTGATTTCCTTTAAAGAGAAATAAAATTCTATTCTATAGCAGTCAATATATAGCCTTTAAAAAGATATAAACCTTCTTCTTTTGTCTATGAATTTCTGAACTTCTGATCACCATAACGATAAAATAAATAGCAGTGCAAGGGATCAAGCTGGACTGCCGATTTTATGCGTTTAAGAAATTAATTGATTTCCTTTAAAGAGAAATAAAATTCTATTTTATAGCAGTCAATATATAGCCTTTAAAAAGATATAAACCTTCTTCTTTTGTCTATGAATTTCTGAACTTCTGATCACCATAACGATAAAATAAATAACAGTGCAAGGGGTCAAGCTGGACTGCCGATTTTATGCGTTTAAGAAATTAATCGATTTCCTCTAAAGCGAAATAAAATTCTGTTTCAGTCGATACATAGCCTTTTTAAAATATATAAACTTTCTTCTTTAGTCTATGAATTTCCGAACGATGAAGAATTTCTAATCGCCGTGACCATAAAATACAGCGCAAGGGGTCAAGTTAGACTGCCGATTTGATGCACTTATGGCAAAAATGAGTGTTTCAGACAGTCTCGAACGGTCAGTCGCAAGTTCCACAATATTTACGTTGGCAGAAACTATGTTGTATTTACATCGGTCGTGACATAATCTTTGTCGTATTCATCTTGTTTATCTCGGTCAGAGCTACTCTATGGGGGTTCGTGAATGAAAAATCGCTCGGTTGACAGGTTAACTGATAACTCTCGCATTTCGTTGCGTCACGTCTGCGTTACACTATGTTTTTGACAGAAGATGCCTCGGTCATAATAGTCGACCGGCCTGCTCGAGTGACGCCAAATGCCTGCTGCTTATGTGCGTAAAGGCGATTAGAACGAGCATACGTATATTATAATCAGCTGTCTACTTCATGATTGCTGCTTCTTCCAAAACTCAAATTATAGCATTGACTATCCCCACTGACATACATTCTTCCTCCAGTGCACTTTATGCTTCCAAAAATTCTTTCAGTGCACTTGACGGTTCCTCTTCCAAAAATCAAATTACAGTATGAAACATAGTGTCTGAAGTCCTGACTACACAAGGGTTAAAAACAGCGTAAAAAGAGATAGAAGTATGGTTTAAAAATCAGTAAAAAAATTGACAGACCCCTTTCAAAAATCAGGGCCAGATGTGTCAGTGTGAATCGCGGTAAAATCTGAGCCGCGTTCGATTAGTGATCAGCCTGGCGATTTGGTCCAGAGTTAATTACCGTCGGGAGCCCGCGTGATAACAATCGTCTACAGGGATCTGCTCTCCTAGCTCGGTTTACCGATGACTGATCATCGAAGGATAATCAGTACACGATCTCGCGGCAGCGGCTAGAAACATCGCGGAAACGGTTTATCGCGGGATTAGCTATACACACATACACACACACAAACACAGGCATATGCATCTCATTCAGATCAAACTTGCACTCACGTGTGTGTCATGGTCGGGCGGCCGTCGTCCGAAGCTTCGGGTGTCCTCAGGTTCTTCTTCGGGTTCTTCTCTCAGCTCGGTGTCGACGCCGAAGATGAAGTGTGCCACTGGTAGCCGAGACTGCGAGGGCGAGCGCCATAAAGATGAACGGAAGCTTTTTTAGACGCGGGTGGAAAAGAGAGACGGGCTTCGCTGAAATAGAGAGGAGAGAATGGTGAACCGAAGGAGGAGAAGTGGGAGAAAGAAAGAATAAGGAGAGAGAGACAGAGACAGAGAGAAAGAGAGGTGGAGGGAGAGACGAAGGGCACCGTTGCTGGAAAAGCACGAGGAAGCCGCGGGTTTCTAAATGTTGCGAGACGAGCCACGACCGGAATTCTCGCGCGCGCGACGATACGGAGGTACGCCTCGCTTGTGCCTCGCCCCTCCTTGTTGCACCGTGTGGCGCTTAAACGAAAGTGTAAGTTTACTTTAAGGTAGGTCGCGCCAAGAATACGCGCCTATCGCGCGACAGTTCCTTTCGTTTTGAACGGACGTGAACGCGCACACGGAAGCATAAGCGCGAATCACGCGACCACGTGGCCGTTTTCAAAATCGCGGCAGTTCTCCGCCGGGGGAACGCTTTCTTGCAACCGATACAGGTGGTCGAGAGACTCGTTTCGCCAAGTTCATTTCACCCTTGATTAACACGGTGAAGAATACGATGGACACGGGAATAAGAAGCTCCGCGAGTACAGTATCGTCTCGATAGATGCGACAGAGATGCGCACGATACTTGGGAAATGTTCGTCCCCGCTACTGCGAGGTGTGTTCCTCGAAAAACCCGGAAACTCGATCGCTGTGTAATGTAATACGGAAGTGAATATAGCGGTGATAGTATATTCATAACTTGTTTGTTTTTAATTCTTTTTTTTCAAGAATCTTTTACCATTGTATCCGTGACATTTTTCTGGTGAAAATGAGTCCAAACACGGTACCATTCGGATCATGTTTACTCGTTTAATCCGAGATTAAGTAGGACCTCGATTATCCGAACCAGTGATATATGGATTCTCGTGGAAACAGTTTAAACGAGTAAATATTGTTCAAATTGTGTCGTGTTTAGGCTCATCTTTATCAGAAAAGTGCCACGAAACTGTCCGTGATAAAAGTTTCACAAAAAAATCATTAGTCTTGCCGATACGTTAAAGAGATCAAGGAATAGTGACTGTGCGAAGTTTGAGAGAGAAGTGAGGGATTCGGTGCATTTTCGTTTGGCATGTTTTGGTTCCGAAGTTTTCACGTGTGTGAGACCACTACTAAGGTAAAATATAGGTTTAAAACCTTGATGGCCACTATCGTGTATGCGTGATTCTTTTAGCCGACAGTTACCGGCCGGTTTCACCCTTCTACCACTATTGTTCGTGCGCCTAACACTGAGCATCCCGAGGAAGCACAAGGTCTATACGTAATTATGGCTACTTGTTGTTTCAAATGAGAAAAGAAATCCGCTATCTTATAGAGTGATGTAACTTCACGTTAACGTCAGTCAGCTGTGGCTTGAGGGTAAACGGAATTCTATGTCGCCGTACGGTGAGTGAAATGAACCGTTATCTCTTAACACTTTAGCAGCCGTGGCTATTATCATAAGGAAAAAAATTGTAAAAAGTTTGTTACAAAAGAAAACTGTGTTACCAGTGAAGGTTGAAGACGTAACGCGTGTTCTAGAAATATTTATCTAAAAATTGCACGATGTGAGAGAGCAAATTTTGCAAACTGGGGTGAATTGTTTAAATGAAACTATATAATTTTTGTCAAATTATTTGTGCAGGCTGAAATTTCGAAGCGACCATGATATCGGAATGAAAATGAATATTAAACGATTCGAGAGCGAGGACGCACGGTAATTAGTCCAAGCAGCAATAACGCAGACTGTTTGACGTATTACAATTGTTTTATTGCTAATAATTTACTGCGCACTGGTGACTTACATGCGGCGAAATAATGGCCAAGAAGAACAAGAGAGCGGTCGAGGAAAGTCAGACTCTGTCTAACAATGATTGGCTCGTGGTGGGTAGCATGGGGTAGAGTCACGCACAGTGATAAATAAATAAACAAGTCGACGCAGAGTTTCTTTTTTCAGTAATAAAAATTCATAATTCCTCTTCAATTTCAATAAACGTTCACCTAATACATTTGTCCTTCTTTGTACCATAGCATATAATATATACTTCACGTGTTTTCTGTTTTCTTTTTCATTCAACATATGCACAGGATTAAAGAGTCCATCCGTGTGTGTATATGTGTGTGTATATGTGTGTGTATGTGTGTACGTACGTATATACCGTATGTACGTATGTATGTGTATATGTCTCTCTGTTTGTTTCTGTTCTACGTGTACGTGTGTATTTAAGAATGCCTCATACATGTATGTATGCCATTATTATGCGCACATGACGAACCACACACGCTCTCTGTGTAATATATTCTCTTCAGCTAAAGTCCCGCCTGTGCCAACATCCATACATATGAAAAAAACATGCGCATGCGAAATGCCACATGAACACGCGCGTCGATAATTATCTCTATGCTCTCTATGCTACAACGTGTGTACGTGTGTGTAACTGCAGGACCCGATGCGGCACGCGTGCACACGTATGCACTTCCGGATGAGTAGCATGCACATACAGTAACACACACGATACATCTCTGCGCGCGCGGGCGCGCTTGTGTGTATGTGTTTTTTCTTTATATTTGATTGGAAACCACAAGAAACACGATTCTCCTGCACAACGAGCATTAAGAATAAAAATAAGTGTGTCGTAATAGTTGTACTAAGTAAATACAGTGTAATAGTAATAGTAGTGGTAATAGTGATAGCGGTAGTAGCGATGATAATAGCACTGTTGGTATTCTTTCTTCCTCATCGACAGTAACGCTTACTTTTTCCACCTTGTTTCATTATTTTTCCTTTTTTTCTTTTTCTTTTTCGTTTCGTCCACATTGTAACGCTGCGATGATCGATCTTTTTCTTTTTTCACCGATACCATCCGCACGTACAATGCATTACACATACAAGCACACTTCGTATCCCGTTCAACAAGATTTACACAAGTTTCTCGGTTGCTCGTGTATTGTATACTCGTGCCGTGTAAATATATAAATTTATAGTCGGCAAAGATTTATATATTTAGACGGGCCATAGGCGTGTATGCGTAATCGTAAACAAATTGTTACCGAGTACGATCAAACATTTCTCTTTCTCTCCATCTCTCTCTTTCTTTCTTTCTATCTCTGCCGTACTCGTGATAATTAATTATAATCGTCGCTCGAACGATGAAACTGACACCGCAAACTACCTCTTGTCGAGCAACGTGTATTAGTCGAGAATAAGTTTGTGTTAATTAATATGCTCTCCACTCTCTTTCTCTCGGTCTACGGATTCCCGACAGTCAATTCTGTTTAACTAAAAGAATTAATTTACACAAACTAGCCGATGTCGGACGAGACGTTCCTCGCTCTTTCTTTCTCTCTATCTCTCACTCTCTCGCGCGCATCATCGATCAGATAAACGTTCTCCTAATTCGTTAATATATTAATTAGTCTCTACCTAGCATCGTGTTAACCGTTTCATTAACCAATATATTAATACAGAAGAGACTCTGGGTGGTTCTCTCCTGCGAAACAGAAATCATTCTCTATCTGCCTGTTTTCGATAATTCGTTATACACTATTTTACAATTGCCTATATAGTTATTTACAGTTCATTCCCGCGCAACAGCGAATTCATCTATCCTGTATACGTAACCCTAATCCACGTTTCTGTTTCATTTTCTCCCACTCTTTCTCTCCCTCTCTCTCTCTCTATCTCTCTCTCTCTTGTTTACCTATATAATATATATATATATATATATACATTTGTCGTGTATGCAAGAAAAATATCTCTTTGAATGTAATCAATTGGAATTGTATCTTTGGATTGCGACCAAAAATAGATTTAAGTAACAAGTATCATCCGAGGTGTGTATGTATACGTATGTATATACGTGTATTGTATAGGTGGGGTGAGTTGTTGCCGATTAAGGATGGTCGATCGTGAAAGACATTGGCCGCGCGCTTAGAGCTCTACGAAAAGTCGATTGGCGATGCCTAAACGCAAGATAAACCCAGCTGCGAGACTCGACACTCACGCGCAGATACAAGCACACACACATACACACATCGCGCAACGGCATAGCAAATGCTTCTTCGTTGTGTTTTTCACCATACGTAATCCGTAGACATTTTAAAAAATAGAAGCGAGCATAGGTTGTCGTTAACACGGTGCCTACACGGGAAAGGAGAGAAAAAGAGAGCCAGTCGAAAGTCTGAGTTAGGATTGACCATCCTTAATCCGAAATAATATATATATATATACATAAGCATACACCACACACGCGTGTAACTCATTCATCATATACGATCGCTATGATGAGGATATTCAATATTTCATCTCCCGATATTAATCGATATGCAAGTGCAAAAGCCTTTTTTTACCAATTTCTATTTTTTTTTTTCAACATTTTTTTATACTGATCGATTTATACTGATTGAGTTAATAAATTCTTCTATCTATCCTCTACTATTGACATAGGCAAATAATCTCCCGGTGGTATTTTGTCTTACACCGTTTGTATACGCTTAGCGCTTGTGTATAATGTATATGTATGTATATACATATATAATATATATCGGTATCATTAAAAAAAAAAGAAACAAAAACGAATCAGATACAATTGCAAAAGTTCTAAGTACGTCGAGAAAATACCACCGGGCTGTACTCATTAAATTTGTGCTTAATTCCGTTAAAATGTATAACGAAGAAGTACCTTTTCCCTTTCTTTTCTTTGCTTTTTCTTTTCATTTTTGTGAGACCTTCTCGAAGCAGCAGCCCTATCACAGTGTGGCTCGGAGGTGAAGGCGATTTTCTCTCTCCTTTTAAACGGACCAGACTTATAAAACAGACTCTATTTGCTTAATTTCTTTCTCGGGTGGATCTTGCGGTGACGGCGCAGTTTCCACGATCTCCGGGATATCGTCCTCGTTCTCCTCCTCGATATCTTCGTCGATCGGTGTCAATGTATCTAATATCACAGGCTGAGTCTGCAAAGCGAAAATCGATCGTTAGAATTTCTCGAAATTCTACAACGGACGTGTCCGGTTGTTGCACCAAGATCTTCGATTTTCGAAAATTCGGAAAAACCGTTAGTATACGTGCCTGCGGCGTTGTGCACCGTTTCATCGCCGGAGCCATGAAACTGGTAACGGTGCTCATGAAAAAGAAGAATCCTGCCATGAAGAATGGGATACTGTAACTATGCGTCGCGTCGTAAACGGCGCCTGCCAAAGGTGAACCAATGATAGCGGCAGCTCCTCTGAATAAAATTAAAAGGCCGAATGCGTTCGTTAGCTTGTCCAACCCCAACAGGTCTACCAGGATGATTGATGTCAACGAAATGTATCCAGCTGAAATATTGACGAATCCAAATTACCATTACCTTCATTACTACAATTCGCATGATATATCCTAAAACACTCACATATAGCTATGCCGAAGAAGATGCTCATCACGATGTAAGCCACATAAGAATGACAAAACGGAGTCGCAGCTACCGAGATCGTCGATATAATTAAACAGATATTATTTAGCAATAACGAATCCACTTGCGGGAAGTCCGCTATGAACCCGCAAGCCACTCTACCCACAGTGTTCGTTATACCGATAATGGACAGTAGAATCGACGCTGAATTCCTTTCAATTCCCTGGAAATCAAACATTTCGGTGTTACATTTTTACCGATGGCTGTGCGAGTTTTAAGGTGACCAGTGTAACTCACGTCTAACACTGCAGCGTCTACTAAGTACACGAAGGGAACATAGAGGCCAGCCATTCCAAATACGTTGCTGATACCGATCAAAAGAAATACTGGATTCTTCAGTAGAGATACGTCCATCATCGTCCCCAAAGCCTCTTTAAACGAGTCAGGCAACACCAAGCAAGGACACAGTGGTTCTGAAAGATTTTTCCTCGGTTACGGAAAGTTCATAGGTTGTCGCGACACTTTCCTTAATCAATTACTCACGTTGAGGCGCTTTCTCAACGTCGGAGTCTTTAAGGTCTCCGCGGACAGACTTTGATAAAGAGATCACGCTTTGACGGTAATTTGCAAGCGACTTTTGGCTCTGGTACTCTGGTAAATTAACTACGCTGCCACTGTAAAAAATGTCTTTCCTCGACAGAGGTCGAATAATCTGCGGCTTCTCCTTTGGAATACTAGATTTGCTTGTCGTAAAAGTAATGCTCTCGCCGTCCTGCAACAGCATCAAAATCAATCAATTTGGCTGTTTGTCTACGAGAACGTTCAACAAATTGAGGATTCAGTCAGAATTTATCTTCATGCTCGTTAATGTTAGAACTATCAGAAAATCGAAGTTATCTAGACAGTTTGGCCTAATAAAGCGACAGTTAAAATAAAACATACATCCACTTCTGCGTTATTGTTCCGCGAGCCCATCACGCTGCTCGTCGAGAGTCTCAGGTGCAGACTTTTCCTGATGTCTCCGTTCGAGTTCAACGTTGTTCTGGAGTTTTTGATCGCGCTGAGACTCGGCTTGTATCTCTCGCCCGTGCTGGTCTTGCGGATTCTGTCGAAGAATGGCACGGATCCGTTCTTAGGCAAGCCTTGGACGTGTGTTGTGAAAGCAGGCTGCGAAGCGTTCCTCGGGATGACCGGCTTGAACTCGCTCTCAGACTTTTCCGAATCTTTGGTATCGTCGATGTTCCGTTTACTCTTCGACTTGGTGGAGATACTCTTCAAGTCCACCATGCTGCCGCTATTGCTGGTGGCTCCGCTGGACGAGTGCTCTTGCACTTTGACTTCCGATATAGTGGGGAGGGTCGGTACCGTTGGAACTGGTGTTAAAGGAGTTCCTTTAATATTATGAGTATTGAATGATGTGTATCTTGACGAAAAACGATTTGCATCGAACAACTCTTAGATGGGTTTCGATCGAGTTAAGATTAACGAGGACGAAAGAGCTTACCAGGCACTAATTGGTCTAGATTGAAACTGGAGTGAACGCCAGGATCAATGTTAATAGGCATCTTCATTCTTTTCTCCATGGACCCGTCCGGCAGTTGAACCATGAAATAAGAACCGCCGATGCTGCCGCGCTCCATTTGGAATCTCTTCTCCTCCGCCATTCTTTGCAACAGTGGCTTGACGGACGATTGTTTCGGGTATTCCAATGGCCTCATCAGCGCACCGAACACCTATAATTTTTGTCGGTTATTAATTATAACTAGAGGTAGTGATGGAACTTGCCGTCCTTGGCTTGTTAAGAAGTTACTTACGGCACAATTTAAAATAAGGCCTGCAAGAATTAAGTTTGCTCCTTTCCAACTATATGTCTCTAATAACATTGTTGCAAGAGGTGCGAACGCGAATGTGCCAAACCCTGAACCGCATACAGCAATGCCTGTAGCTAGAGATCTTTTGGTTTCGAAATAATAGCCTACGCAAACTACTGCTGGTAAATATATTAGACCAAATCCAATTCCTGTAAGAAACAACACGATTGGGTAAAACATTCCTAAGAGAAATCAGATCAGACTGTAGTCGAATACTGCTTACACACCTCCCATAACACCGTAAGTCAACATAAGCATATTTACACTGGATGAAAACGTTGAAAGTACAAATGCCGCAGCACCTAAAAAACTTCCAGCCATACATACTGCTCTACAGCCATATTTATTTGTTAAAGCACTGACAACAGGTCCTGGAAAAAAACATGGAAACCGTTTTAAATAGCTTCAAAGAAACGTTAACGAAACAGTTAAAAGAAAAATACTTACCAGCACTGAGATACATGCCGGATAACAACGAACCAACCCATGCAGTCTTGCCCTTTCCCTCGTCGAAATACTTAACAAACTCTCCCAGGAAAACACCAAACGTATAGGCAATACCGTCCACTATCATGTTACACATGAAGGATGCGAATACCACGACCCAGCCATAGCCACCGTCAGGTGGAGGCGGTATGTCATGGTATTCGCACAGCGATCCCCCTTCATCGTCTGGAGACGTTTCATCGCCTGGTCCATCGGTGTTTGTTAATCTTGCATGCTCTTCCACAGAGTATTCGCTTTCCGTCTGCAAAAGGAGAAAGAGAAGATTGGCATTTCTTCCAGAAAAATGTCTATTACTATCCTCCTCATCGCTGAAGTATTATTTACTAGACAGAATAGTTTGAATGAACATTTTTTCCCCTGGATCCTATTGCAGCGTAGTATTGATATTTACGCTTGCCTTGAGCAAACTAGCAGCAGTTTACCTTGAACGGGGCAAGAAAAAGCGTCCTTTTATGCACGTGCATAAACACACGGATACATCATAGATCAGTGGACTCTCTAGGAGGAAACCAATTAATCGATTCGCAGCAATTACTTGAAGACCTCAAACGAATCGTATATGTGCAAGCAAAGAATTTTTGTTCGTTCTATCCTTGATTTAGAAATATATTCTGCGCAGCAAAAGGCCGGGAATTTAATATTCTTAAAAAATTCAGAAATGAAACGAATCGACGGAAAACCGAGTTTTGGAAGTTGCCTCTTCGAGCGAAATACGAGAACGAACGACAACTCCATAGTATAAGATGATCTCATAACGCAAACGCAAGCAACTGATATTATATGGCTACTGCGGCTCAGCCGGTTCCCTAAGGCTACGTTTATTTAGCGCGACATTTTTCAGAGAATCCGATAACGAGGAAACGATACTCGTCGCTCGATCAGATCGCGTTTTCGTCACCGACGAACATTTCCGACGCAATCGCCCATAATACATTCAGCTGAAAATTAATAATTCACCGGAGTCCACGTTACGAAACGCAATCGTATTGAAAGGAAAGACCCGCGGCTTATTTGCAGACGTTTCGGATTAACAGGGGAGTCCGATCAATGACCTCAAGTGGCGACACATTAGCGAATTAACAATCGGCAGAGTTCGAAATCGGTTCACAATCGAGATAAAACGTCCAATCAAACAGAAACATTTTCATCGATTCAGGGGTACACGAAATTAATTTCTGTATTTTAGGACGATATTTCCGTACCCTTTGTCGTGACTAGGCTATAAATTCCAATGTTTTTACATGGAATTGACAATAAAAGGTCTTTATGTACTATTTCTTTTGCATATTTTGTATATTTTATTATTGACGGAATTCTTCGGTGAAACGATTTTCTAGAAACACAAATATGGCCGCCCGTACTTGAATCTATACGTACTACCACAGACGAGGTATAATATAGACCTATCATCCAATGTATTTTTGTGGCCCACTTTTTTGGGGTCACGTAAGCCCATTACCATTTTCGTGTCACATCTTGTATTACCAATTGGAACTAAAATTTGCTAACAGCATCCTCAGTGGTAGGAATTAAAATTAAAAATAGCTATATATAGTCACTGAAGTCTCGCGAATATAAACGAATAATTCTAAAAATCTCTAATTTTTTGAACAGTCGATATTTCAGAACATGAGACACGAAGTCCCATAAGATGATAGGTCTATCCTTATACCTCGTCTGTGGTACTACTATATGTATAGAATTAGTACAGCTATATTGTTGATATACTTTCGTATACGATTATATACTCCACTCACGTTTTATATAATTCAATTTCGCACATCGACACGTGTCAAACACATAATCATCCGCAGTCAAGTCACGATACATATACATTCGACACATTTCGTTCCCATTTCCCTTCGTGAACTATCTTACCAAGTCAGTCCGATCGTTTAACCTGCTAACCGGGAACGACGAATAAACTCGTCGCTTAAAAAGCGCGTTTCTAGAACGAACGACGTGTTAACTCGTCCTTAAACTTTGGAAATTAGACGCATGTACTAAAAATCAACGTACTCGTTTCTTATTATCACCGTTTTACGATGTTTTTCACTTTTATCGGAGAAATCCAGACTCGACCGTGGCAGTAAAGTTTCGAGAATGTAAACCGCCGTGGGCGAAAAATAACCGTAAAAAATCACAACATCGAATTTCAGCTGCAAAGTGGCTTTACGCGCACCTTGCTCTACATTGTATCATGCTCCATTTACATTTCGATTGCGACATCTCCCGGAGATGGGAATCACTATCCAGATTAAAACTGATTTTGAATTTTGCAAAATGCAAGAAGGCTGAAACGTTTAAGGTGACTTTGCCCAACTCTATTTATCAATTATCTGTAAATAGTCCAGAACAAAATTTTCAAGAATTTTAACAACGAGCAACGTGGAACTCTACACGAGTACAAACATATGTAAATATTTCTAATATTGGCAATTCAGAGTTAAATGACTGACAGCTAGAACAATTATCCTACTGTATATCTATTATCACGTTAAACGTATGTAATCTTTTCAAACGGGTATTTTGAAAGTGTCGTGCAGACGTCTACTGTAATTTTATTTTATGGAATTTTTTAGCTGAGTTGGCCCGGTTTTCGTAGATTCGCGATAAGGTAGAGTGACTACATTACCGTCAAAAAATGGTTTTACGTGCCTGAAGTTTTCGTCCTTATATAAGAATATTTTGTGGCTGATAAAGGGATCATTCGAAAGAGGAAGGTTCAATCTAGCGCGCTCTGGTCAGGAGCTGCCGAGATTATGCAGATATTTGGTAATATAAGCGTCAGAAGTAGGCCAAAAATTGACGATGTGCGTGCCGTGGAATCCAAGCATTCTTGCGCCACTGTATGAGTTTTCTCGATGAAATCGAGAGCAGCACGCATTAGAAAATATCTCCAGCTGCAAATTGAGCAATATTTTGTCCCGATTCTCTGCGAAATAAAGCCGAAAACTTGAAGCACGTTTCAGAATTCATAACTTAAGACCCGTCAGATCAAGAATGGAAATTATTAATTAAAAATTCACGGTGACTATCCCGGGTCCTAGCTTCCTATCAAAATAATGAACTATTTATTTATCCGTCGAGAAAAAAACTCAGCCGTAAAATCGTCGTAAAAATTACAATTGAACAGAAATTACAGAATATACCATAAACACGACGAGTGAGCTCGTTCGTCTCCTCGGGAAGGCGAGCTCCCGGTAAACAGGTTAAAAGTGAATCACTCTGTGCATTTGAATGTCCGAGCGGTGACTTGGCCGAATGGAAGGAAGGTCAGCGGCGATCAGCTGATCCGCTGTCATTAGGAATCGGTAAGGTGTGCGCCACCTAACGTGAAGGCGGGGTAACCTCGAGAGCGGAGTTGTATTGTTTTCGACCTTGTTTCCCGTGACGGTCGGCGTCGTATTCCCAACGGATGCAAATCGCGAACAAAGGTGACGAGCGCTGTTGCACGAGGTGCACAGCTAGAGAGGGAGACGGACATAGATCTCACGAGAAAAACAAAGACAAACCCATTAGCCGAAGAGGGGACGCACGGATGCGTGCACACCAGAGTTGTGCGTTATTCGAATAAATTTTTATTCGTACGAAATTTTATTCATTGCTCGGTCATGGTTCTTCAATCGTTATCTACCGGCTAAAGCAATTCTTTCGGCTCGGTGGTTGTAGCGAATGAATAATTTTTTTCTATGAATAAGAAAATTATATTAAATAACTTTGGTCCTGGTATGCACACGGCGTGGAGTGCGAAGCGGTTTGGCAGACGCGCTGCCACGAAAGTGTAAATTACGCCCCGACTGTCAAGGCTGGGTCACGTGACTTGTCGAAGCGAATGAGATCACCGGAGAGGATGAAAGTCGAGGGGCGCGTATACGGTGTACGCGCACGCACGTTCTCTATCGCACGCATGCATCCACAGTCAGTCAGTCAGTCAGGCAGGCAAACAGAGTCGGTTAGGCAACAATAGGCATACGCGGGGTTTTACCAAATAAACGGGCGAATACTCGCCCGAAAACGTACCGTGCTGATCTTCCGCACGCGACGCGAGCCGTACCCGCTGTACTGCGACTTGTTGAGCGACACGCGCGACATTCTACGATCGCGTTAATGTCACACTCTCCGACGTGCGTGTCGGCCTCACCGCGCACAGCCGCCGCCGCCGCGCAGAGTTCTATTTTCGTTGAAGTGCGCGCAGCTGCGTACAACACAACACCGACCAGACGACGACGATCTTCGCCGCTGCCTCCTCTCCTCGTTTACTTTATCCCGTGTGTAACACACGTTTTCCCCTTTTGCGCCTACCGTCGCGAAACAGAGAGATAGAGAGAGAGGGCAAACCTCGAACTGCCCCTGTGCGATATCGCCAGGAGGTGGGACCGTGTCTCAGTCATCGAAATCCGCTGCCATGTCCTCTCTCGACAACCGACGGGCCCGTCTGACACAGGCATCTAACGTGCTCGCATCGCAAATGGCAATCGGCGTTCCCTCGCACCACTGACGACGATTCGTATACTATACGCACGATGTTATTTTCTATGTAGGTTCGCACGACACACAGCCGCCGACACGGTCACCGTTCCCGGATCAAGTCTGCGACGAAGTCCAGCACGTCGGTCGCACTCGGACGAAACGACAAACTATACCGCACGCGCGAATTGTCATGACAACTTCGCCAAAAGAGAGGCTGCTGCCGTGTTGCTCCGCGCACGAGCGCTGTCAGCGTGTGCGGCTCTACCACTGCGCGAAATTCTATTTATACGTGAACACCGCGCTCTATAGCGCTGCTGCCTCGAAGCTTCCTCGAACAAAGTGACTCTCTCTCTTTCTCTCTCTGTTCACTTTGTTAGCTTTGTCGGGGTTTGTTCACTTCGCTCCGGACGTCCTTTCCTCTCTGTCATCGCGTGTCCTAGCGAGTTCTGGTCGTGTCTCTCTGTCAATAACACTGATTCCATCGGTTGACGGAAGAAGCGCGCAAGAAAGAGAGAGAGAAGAAGACTCCGATAACCGTTCGTCGGTGGTTTTTAATCGGTTTCGCGGTTTCTAGGTGAATCCGTCCGCGGAAGGACCGAGAGGCCCTCTCGACCAAGGATTTAACTACTCGAGGAACAAAAGGGGCCTCGCCACGACGAGGAGAGCGCGGAGCCCTCGTTGAAGCGGCACTGATCGGCCGTGCGCGAAAAGTTAACCTATAAATGCGAGGCGTCGCACACGCGTCCCCACCCTGTCGCAATTACGTGGCGCGACACCCAGAACGACCAGATACGAGTCCGTTGTTGGTGTTCATGGCGACGATCGACACCTTCGATAATATCCGTAACCATGGTTTCTGTTTTTGTTTTCTCTCGCACCGTCTCGGACGAGTTCGAACGCGACGCCGAGCGGCCAACTTGTAGACCGTAGAAATCAGAGCTGGGCAACATTTTGGAGAAAAATTACGAATACCGAGAACAAATATTTTATTTTCGGCACTGTATGATTTCAAATAAAATAGTACGGTATTTTACCCTGATTAAAACATTGTCTTAAAAAACTATATACACGCGTGCATCTTCTGTCGCGGTCTCCGGCTTTTTAAACAACCTTTTTCGTGTTTACGCAGTACATTACAGTGCTTTTTGAACCGCGAGAGCGGCCAACGTGCACGCAACGTGATCAAGAAATTGTTTACAAAAACTGTACACATATCTTCCTAGTGAGTGTACAGGCTTTCTCAACAGTGTTTTTTTCGGTTTACTGTACATTTATTGCCACGCGGAATTCGCGTGTACAGTCTTTTTAAACAGTTTTCTTGATCGCGTTGTACGCGGGAGTACGCTATACATGTCGATCTCTCATGCTGTTAACGACCGTTGCTAAAGTTCCGTGGACGCATGCACTCGTGATTTAACATGCGATCCCATCGGAATGATTCGCGCGCGTACCGAGAGTTACGTAAACGAACGCTGTGAGGTGTTAAGAAGCTCAAATCATGATGTAAACAATGCGACGAATCAGACACGATCCAAGCTGCTCGGGAGCTCTGGTTCGGCCCTTTCTTTCTCCAGCGCGGTCTCAATTTTATGTGTTCGAGATATCGAACGCGCGACGATTGCAATGTTTATATTTTTAGCGTATATAATTGTCGTCGTTGAACGATGTTTTGTTACCGAATTGGTTTACGGATATGTATTCAATGAACTCTGATTCTATTACATTCGATAATTGAATCATTGAAAACCTTTCAATGGAGGAAGTACTGCACTGATGTCACGTGGGTCACGTGACTTTCGCATCGTATACACTTTCGTTACGAAGATTGCTTGCAAAATAATTATTAGCGGATCTATCACTAGATTTTAGATCTTTATGCAAAATAAAAATTGTCTAAGTTAATTATAGGGAAGAGTAGGTAAATGATAATGTATTTTCTAATCTGACATTGTCCTTGAGTTCTCAGTTTTGACCGATTCATCTTTGTCTCCGAAGAATGTATAATTAAAGAGATTTCGAACCGCTTCTTTAGCGGCAAATTTTCCAAACAGCCTGAGCGGGAAATCCAGCTAACCTATGACCAACTCGTCAGTCAATGTATCAAATATTAGGAATGAAAATAGAACTATAATAATTTGAAAGTATGCCATATCTTGTCTCGCGAGAATGTATAATTAAAGAGACTTGCAACAGTTTCTTTTGTATAGGAAAAGTTTTTAAACGGGCGAGTGGGAAATCCAGCTAACCTATGATCGACTCAATTGATCGTCGGTCAATGTACAAACATGAACAACGAAAACTGACTGTGAACCTGTACGCATTGAAAATATTATTTCTTCCAAATAGTAAAATTCAGTCTCGAATAATAATGATACTGAAATAAATTTCATTCCTAAGGGGTCGAAGAGGACTTCAAGAATGAAAGTCGATGAAATACTCAACATTAATATCTCGGAATTATCTCGTACCTATGAAAAACAAACAGTGGAGTGCGCGTTGAGCGGATTAGCCGAGCGCATTCTGCACAAAAAATTCCGCTAATCGCGCGAGTATAACGATAAACAACGACTATTTAGAAGTACGTAACATCGCGACACGATTTATCGAGAATCGAAACTTATCGAAACGGAGAGGGGGAGCATCGGATGTGTGTTTCGCGCGTTTCGAAAACTCGAACTCGGGCCTCGTCGACAAAGGAGTACAAAAATAAATGGCTCCGTGACATTGCGTTCCATGCAATGCCAAAGGCCTTTCCGTTGCCGTTTCCATCTACCGGATGAATTCAGGAGTCATAATCGACTGCAGGCAAATGACGGACCGTCGAAGAATTGGGCACAGTCCTAAACGCCGCCATGTTGTCCTCTATTGGGTCCTTGCTCAGGGCCGTACAAACTGTTCCCCCTTTAAATTTTCTTATTCTATACTTCAAAAATACTTCGTTAAAAATATTGATCTGAAAATTATCAGCTTAATCGACTACTAAGTGACCTTTAAGTAATTATTAGTTTAAAGATACACAGGGCTGCAGAGACTCAATAGTCTAATACAAAGCAATTTATTTATGCATCCTACTATTGCACAACCTGCTTACGTATAGCCATTGTTCTTTGAACAATTGCAACTCTACCCTTTAAACTATCAATTGCAAATGTATCGAATCCAAAATGGATGCAACTCAAAATGGAATCCCGTACGGTTAGCTAAATTAAGAAATTGTCCCTGTCGATGTGCTTGAACCGATAATTTTATCAGTTTCGATTCATTTCGCGGTGCACAATGTGCCCCTATCCGTACACAACGGATATCAGGGGGCCGTGTCATCCTTTTCGGGTCGCCGAAGGTATTTACCCGTCGGCGTACACGTACACACAGTTCGCTGATCAGTGTCGTTCAAGGATGATTCACGTTGACCGGCACGGTAGCACGGGTCGTCGTGTTGTTTACTATGGCGCGAACACTCGTAATCTTGGTATGTATGTGCCGTATGTACGTAGCTGCTCGTTCCACTTCTGTTATGTAAGGAAACTCGAAAATTCGAATGTTAACACGCGGTCGCCTGGCTTATGTCCCTTTGGACAGCGGCGAAAATAAAACGCGTTCGAGGAGCCATAAACGAAATTTTAAAAACGCTTCGGGGGGGGGGGGGGCATAAACTAAAACCTCGCCTATACCGCGCGCGGGAAGCTCAACGACCTATGCAACTGCAGCGAAGTGTGTCTTCAATAATTCTGCATAGTCGACGGCTTCGACGAACGTTTAGGGACTGACTCGACAAGTTTTCCAGCAAGAGACAACCAACGTTGCCCAACGTCAAGTAATCGCGTCCCTTTTGTTCTTTCAATTGTTTAAAAGTTGCAACAGAGTGGAACGAACGCAACCGTGATTCTTCTTTTTGGAAACAGACCATAACGAAACATCGTCAGCAGAGACTTACGGTGATCGTTTCGATGCAAGCCATAGTCCGTGGTAGCGCCCTTAGAATATATAGCGGGGAGATAGAGAGAGAGAGAGAGAGAGAGAGAGAGAGAGAGAGAGAGAGAGAAAGAGAAAAAGTGAGACAGAGTGGGACGAGCCCACCTCGAGACCGTCACAGACAGACCAGTTTATGCAATTTTTAGAGCAAACCGTTTCGAAACGTTACCTCACCGTGCAAATATTTGCTGGCACCGGTCGTACTTCACGATGAAAGTGACAGTTCCCACAGCGACGGGTATTATCAGCTGGCCGCGGGGATGTCACGCACAAGATCGAACGGTCGAATTCGAGAGCCGATGGTGCCGGACAAGAGACGGCTGTCCGTTGCACCAGAAACCGGTCATATCCTGCCGTGACACGCTAATCACCGAAAGCTGATGGTTGCGCCGACACGGAATCGATCTTGCACGCGAGCTTACCGAAATATCGTATTATCTAGATTGGAGACGCTACACGGAATCGTGGTTAATCGATTCCCATCTAGCCATATAGCCATCTAGGTCCTGCTTGTTCAATGAAAATCACCGATCGAGTTGCTGGCTCGGCGATGCATCTAGCCGTACATCCGTTTGGCAATCTAGATATCTATATGTCTAGCAATCTAGATATCTCTATGGTAAGCTATCTAGATATGTATATGTCTAGCAATCTAGATATTTCTATGGTAAGCTATCTAGATATCTATATGTTTAGCAATCTAGATATCTCTATGGTAAGCTATCTAGATATGTATATGTCTAGCAATCTAGATATCTATATGTCTAGCAATCTAGATATCTGTACACCTCGCCATCTAGTCACGTACATATTTACATATTTAGTTACCCATCTAACAGTCTAAATATCTGTGTATGTAGCCACCTATGGTCCAGTTTACACGATTTATGGTCCTAGTTTACACGATTAAGAAGACAACCGACCAACTTGGTTACCAAAAATATCTAACGAGGACCGCACTATTCTCCATTTCCGTTCCCATTGCTTCGACCAACCCCTGATCTACAACCACTGTGGCCGATTTTTGCCAAGAACCAACGTCAAGGAACCATCCGGAAGACGATCTCGAGGCGAGCACGCACAGTGGGGAACACTCCAGATCTGCGCACGAGAAAAGGGAATCTAGAGACAACGGAGAATCGCAGAAGAAAGAGATACAGCACGCCAAAGAGACCGGTACCACTGCAAAACTGGTAGCACTCGTGAGCACGCGAGCACTGTTGCGCCGCCGCTGGGACGCTGATGCTATGCTCTTGTGTCGGACGAGGCTTATGAATTAATTAGATAATAACCAACGACAATTAGAGCTGAAGGCACGAGCGCAATGAAAACACCATCTGCTTCTCATCGGCCGCGGAAAAATTAACGGCCGAGCCACGGAACTGTATAGTCTGAACCGAGCCAATTCGCAGTAATTGACGAAACGCTGCTGCTCCCGCTGCTGCTGGCCTGCGTCGCGGAACAAGGAAACATTGTTCGACCGATATCACCGATTCGTTTGCACTTCCATGTGAATGAATCCTCTTTCCCTTTTGTTACGAATAATATTGTCTTCTGGATCTCTATTGTGAGCTGGATGATAGAGATGTCGAAACATTCTGCGAATTATATTGAATAGTCGGCAAACTTTTCATGCGTTCACCGATTCGCAGGAATCGAAGCAATTTATTTAATGGAACAGGAACCGATGAGTTGACTCTTCTAGATGGGAGGTAGATTTGGTACATTCAATCTAGAAGATTAAAATAATTTGCAAAGATATATAATTTTGTTACAGAGCTACAAACTGCTAACGCGACCAATTCAACAACGACAGAAATCAAATAAAATGTGTATTTCGCAAATTATAAGCCTTGGTGAACGCAATTTGTCGGATTAAAATAATCCTCAAGTTCGGGCAAGCGATGTTGATACGAAAGTAGCGTTGATAAAATTTTAAAGCAGACTTTGGCATGACTAGTCTCGTTTTATGTTAATTTCTGCAGAGTTGGTAGATGGGAATCGATTTTGCTCTGCTGCATTGGAAACACGAGACAGAGGATTACCTAAGCCTTCCGACAGTTACATCAACACACATTCAACAATTATTAGTTTAAAGTTGCTTGGTAATCCACTTAGGGTTTAAGTAACTGTAAATCATTGCGCTGCATTGTTAACGGGAAGAGTTTTCGAGTCTCACTTGATTTTTAATGTAGTGTACGACACCTTGTCATTTTATAATTTAAATTTTGCATTTAAAAATTGCACTTTTAGATTTTATACGCTTGTGACTGAAACGAGTAGATGAAAACAGTACAAACATTTAGAACTACTTTTGAATTATTTTCGACTAATTAGAGAAGATTGGGTTCTTCAATGATTCTGCTTGGTAGTATACTACGCAGCAGCCTTCTGGTGTCGGGATCGCAGTATTAAAACATCAGGAAAATCTGTGCCAAGCAATGAATAAATATGTAACCTTCTCGGGTTAAAAGCGATCCAACGATTAGCCTAAGTTATCGCTAAACGTACCGAGCATTAGAAACAGATCTGCTACCTTGTAAAGCTCACAAGATTTAATTAAATTCATTTTAATGCAATTGGTATAATAATATATGCTTGAATGAAGGAATTTATTTAATAATTGAGCCAGCTCTGTAATTTCACTAATTGCGAAGTAAAAGTTCTGGAACCGCTCATTTCACCAAAGGTAATTAATTCCTTTGAGGTCCAAATTCGCTCTTTGTTATCTGAATCTACAACATTATGTGTAATTCAATTATATTCCAATTTGCCACTAATCAATTTAATACAGTAGAGAAATACTATAGAAGTTGGTATACTACAGCTGACTTATTAAAAATTTTTAAAAGAGGAAATGCACTTTTATGTAACCTCTGTTTCCTAGAATAGACTCGGACAATTTTTCTGTTGCATAAAGACCATTAGAAGAACTGAATGAAGTTACTATACTATCCGCGACTTATCAAAATTCTTGGTAGATGGAAATGCACTTTCATGGAACTTCTGTATCTGACAATAGACTCGAACAATTTCGATGTTACATAAGGATCCACGAACCAGTAATTGCAGTTTCGGAAACGCGCAGGAACCAAAATGGCGTCCTGGCGGGCGCGCGGATTTCGTAGCGCACGTAAACGCGAGCGGCGTCGCGCAATAATCGAGCATCTGGTACTCGTCTTGGCGGAAACGTCAGCGTCAGCGACGCCTTGAAATGACTCAGAAAACACAAACGATCCGGCCAGCGATATTTTCCTGAATCGCAGCGGGGTCATTGTTTACGAGGTTTGCTAGCCTCTTCTGCGCTCTGTCCCAGTTTGCTTAGGACCGGCGAGAGATACTAGCGCACAGTCCCCGCCGCGATAAAACCAGCAAAACCACCGAGAACAGAAAGGAAGAGCAACGTTCCCGGCAGTTTCGATGAATCACAAATCATGATTTGCTTCGTTGTTTGTCGGTTCCATGCGCCCGTGCGATTATCGTAGGGCAACCTCGCTTCGAATTATCTTCGCCGATATACATATCCGTTCGGCGCGTTTTCTTTGTCGGACGATTGTTCGCCGATGCAATGTTATCCCGAGGAACGTTTATCGTCGGCTCGGCTCGATCGAAATTTCGTCCCGTCGCGTCGCGACGATCGACGCCATATTTCGTTCGTCCGCGCGACACTTAACCCATTTTTCGGAGCGAGTCCCTCTCGGACGACTCGAGTGCGCACTTCAACGCGATGATACTGCGATAAAGACCTACAACGGTACACGATTTGAGAATGTGCGACCAATTTCTTCGGATGGTAGAGCATCGTCGCCCGAACATCGTTGTAAATTGATCGCGATCGATAGGAGAGTATGAAGAGCGACTTGAAGAGCAACGTGAAGAGCGAACTTTATTTTTTCTACTCAGATAAAGAGCTACGACGGTACGCGATCGGGAATTAGCGACGGATTTTAAACATTTTTGCCGAAATATTGTTATAAAATTGATTATTTTTCTGTTAACAGTATTTCATACAATGAATATAAATTACCCTTTCTCTCTCAGACAGCCAGTAACGAGAAGATGGGCCTAATGACTGTAGCTATGGAACGTATTCTTGATTTTTTTTAACATAATTCTTACAGTGTCTTTCTTCTGTTTTCGTGTTTGTTCGAGGACATATTCGAAGAAACGTCACACGTTTGACTTGTCGTCATTATAAAGGCATGTATGCCAGTCACGTTCAGTGCCCGATAAGTCAACCATTAATATTTATTCTTGCAAATAATATAATCGACAGAAATTGTTGAAATTGTTTGTCACATGAAAACTGCAAAGACGCTGATGTAACATTTGTTACGTTCTCCAAAATGGCACTATTCCATATATGGGATTTTCACTATTCTGTTCTCCATATTTGGAGAACGTGAAAAATATTTTATTGCCTGCAATCTACATGGAAAAATGTCCTCCTCGGCTTTGTTATTAACGAAAAACACGGACCAATCAGAGCGCGGTCACGGCGCGCAATGGCGGGGAGAGTCCGGCTCGGTAGGATCCACTGAGCGGGAGTGATGGGTTGCGCCGCGGTGATGCAGTGAACAAGAGAAGGATCAGAAATTGATTTATAATAATTAGAACTCACCTTTTCAGCCGTAAATGCGCTTGCTGCTTCGAGATGTGTGTCACTGGACCATTGGGAGACGAACTGCACAGCTGACTGGAAGTACACGTAATGCCGAAAACTAAGGGTCGTACGGCAGGTCAACGACCCCCACTTTCACTTTCACTTTGTTATCGATAAATTAATCGTATGTTAATTTACCCAGTAAGAGGTTGTCCTATAACTCCGAAACTTTCTGAAAAAAAGGGTGGACCCTGTTTTCGAACAGTTACCCGAAAAAAACCGAAACATGCGAGTGCCATAAATTCCAGTCACACAGCGGTCCCTCCCGTACCCTTTTTTTTTCGTCTGACGATCCCGTTGTTTTTGTAAACGTGTTACGGCGTTCATTTTCGACATGCGCAATGCCCTTCCTAAACGTTTCAGAAAAACCTTGCGTGAGATCAGTGTTGTTCGAATCGCGATAGAGAGAACATCTCTAAACACTTGTCAGTTTGAAACTCATTTTGTTTATAATATGTGTGTTTCTAATAATTATGTTTAAACTAATCACTGGACTGCGGATTATTGTGCAAAATAAAAGTTGGCTGCTTTTGCAATGGGCAAGAGCCAGATATTGGATTTTTACTTTAATCATTTGAACAAGTTGAAAATAATAAGTTGATGTTTTTAAATTATTTTAATCTCTTACTGTTTTAAAGTGCACCTACTCATTTTTGGTAGAAATGCATGTAATTCGCAGTCTACTGATTACATTAACTGACCGTTGTGTTGCAATGCAAGTGATATTGCAATTGTTATTGTGTGTCGGCAAATGTGAACAGTGGTCGCGAGTGTGGAATAAACATACGATTAATTTATCGAGAAGAAAGTGAAAGTGAAAGTCAGGATCGTTGACTGGACATCCCTTAGTTTTCGGCATTGCTATACATGAAGTCGGCTGTGCAGTTCTAACGTCTCGAAGCAGCAAGCGTATTTACGGCTGAAAAAGTGAGTTTTAATTATTACAAATAAATTTCTGCTCTTTCTCTTGTTCATTGCATCACCGCGACGCAACCCATCACTACCGCTCAGTGGATCCTGCTGCCGAGTCGAACTCTCCCCGCCATCGCGCTCCGATTGGTCCGTGTTTTGTGTTAATAATTCCTTAACACTAGATTTACGAGACCTGTCAAAATAACGGAAATTTTTAAATTTATAATTATTAAGAGACGTATTATTAACGACGCACTCGTGAAGAATTGTTCAATAGATTCGTTTCTTTTAGCTCATATCGATAAAAATGTCTGAAAATCTAAGTAAATACAATTTTCTTATTTTTACAACGCAATGTGAAATAGTCACTTTTACTGCTCCGTAAACCTAGTGTTAACAAAGCCGGATCACCCATTTGACGGAGTTGATACAATTTCGGGACACCCTGTAGATTACGGGCAATATAATATTTGTTACAAAATGGCACTGTTCCGTATAGATAGTGGGCGATATAATATTCGTTATGTTCTCTAAAATGGCACTGTTCCATATAGATTGTGGGCCATATTTGTTACGTTCCCTAAAATGGCACTATCCCGTGTTAAATTATACTGCCATGTTCATTAATTTTCCTCTAATATTTTTCTCCCTGTACAACATACGGCAGCTCGAAACAACTGAGAATTGCAGCTCTCGAGGCGATAACGAAGAAATCGAAGATTAACCGACGATACTGCGGGCAACAGAGGGATCGAGCCTAATCGGGTTTAATCAGTCCGAGGGAATTATGAAAACGTACCTGGTGGGCAATCGTGGATGATTAATCGAATATTTGTTTTACCATTATCGTTCGGAAACGGTCAGGTTCATCGATCCCGTTCAATTAAACGTCGTCCATTCGTTCGGAAGACGGGCCCACCCGAATATGTCGAGGCCAAATTGGCTTGCGTCATTTCTAAACGATCGAGAGAGAGAGATAGAGGGAGAATGAGAGAGAGTGAGAGAGGTGGCCCTCGAAAATAGGTAATTGTAAGAGAAACACGGTGTTGTTTGCGCGTTTTAACTTCGGCTTGACCGACTAGCCCGCGGGATAAGAGAAATACCTGGCATCGATACAGAACGATAACGAATTCAACAAACACTCAAGAGATAACGCGTGTGCTCGCGCCGTAATAAAGTACACCTTAATCCGAAGCCTCGGTACGAATCCATTGTAAAACTGGCACGTGATACGGAGCGCGGCCACGAGAACCATGAGACGGTATAATACTCTCCGCGGATGATAGTCTTTGCATCAGGATTCCTCGATCGGACGCGTCACTGCATTCCGAGAGGAGAAACATGAATTTTCATACGCGAGATATGGAAATCTGGAAAATCTGAGAGAGATCTGCGTGGGTCGATGCGACTCGGAGTTACTATGTTTTCGCGGCGATGGTAATCGAGACGCTCTCTCGAGCCTAAATGATTTTCTTCTTTGATAATTTCTAGCCGTTTTGCTCCTTTACGGCAGCTCCATTTTTTTGCTAATGCTATGCTTCTAAATTGACAATAATTCTTTATCAGTTTCTCTATTTGGTTGTACAAGTCAGCATTAGATACTTTCAATTAGTTTCTTTAGACATACTGGCAGTTTATTTGTTGGATGATTCTTTCTGTGATTCATGTCTACATTTTGAAAGTTCAATGGTACATTTCTAATTTCAAGTGTGTCGATTGTATCACGATAGAAATTGAATTTGTTGATCCTTCGCGTTCTCCATTTTCAACATACGCAAAAGATCAGCAATGGTATCGATTGAAATAAAATTTACTTAAAACTAAAATTGGATATCTAAATAAAAATAGAATAGAAGTAATTACGTTGTGCCAAACAGAAGCTCAAACAATTCTCTTCAACATAGTACGTCCAAAAGAAATGATCACGTTGCCGACTTGTAGTTTCGCAATTGAAAAATTACGAAATTCAAAATCATCGAGCTCGCTGTAATATCCTTTGGTACAACTATTTCTCGAGTCCCGTGCAAGGGGTTAAAAATGCGAATGAAAGTGCAAAACTGGGCGTCAATGGGTTAATATCAGCTCATTATCAGCGTTCCGTCGGCTCGGGAACACGTAGGCCACTTTCACTCGCGCTTATGATACGATCGTATCGCGCCGTTTTCATATTTACCTTGAGATTCCGCGTTTATCCGCCCCCCCCCCCTCCGCGGGGGGGAGTATCCGCGAAGGATTTTCGCCGGTCGGAGAATTTTAGCGAAACGTAAAAATCGGCTCGCACACGTTCGAACGACAACGATATTCGTGGAAAAGCACGCCCACTAAACGGCCGGCGGCGTTTCGATACCGGTCTAATTATGTGCTAACGCGACCGCGGAACATTGTCATGTCAGCCAACCACGTGGCGGCAGCTGCCTCTCTGCGAGCGGTACCTTTTTTCCCTTTGGAATTCGCCGAGCGAATTTAGTCGGTTCGCGGGGGTCAATGGCGGTAAATTCATTTTCGCAAGCGTTACAACATCGTTCGAGCGATGACTACAATCTTTTGCTAGCAACCCTTTGGGAATGAAACGATACGGTGTTGACAGTGAGATCTTGAATGACAGTGTGATTTCAACAGTGTACTCTCGACAGTGTGCTAAAAATTGCCGTTCGTTTCAATCAACGTGGACACTAATAGCTGGAAAGAAATCTTTGAAGATTGAATAATGGCTCGATAAAAATCTCAGGAGAATCAAGAACGGCTCTAGAAAATGGTTCACGTCAGGGAAATGGCTTACTAAAAATATTGAGAAAATGGCTGGCTAGAAATATTAATAATCTTAAAGGGCTGGATGTTCGTCTGAAAATGGTTGAAAGTAGCCGAGCTTCTATCGTTTCTGTCGCAATTTACCCGATAACCGGAGACCATAGATAATAACAGCAACTATCTTGAAGATTGAAGTCGCGTAGGTGATTTATCGAATAAGTTTGAATCCAAGTCGATTTTCTTTCTTGTAGACACGTAGCTAGCAGTTAGATCAACGGGCTCGATCCATCATTTCCTCGCACGGAACGTGTTATCGAGTCGCGTGTTTATCGGACGGGGAGTCGGCAAACTTGCGAATTGAAGCAGAATGTGGCGACAGATGTTGCGGAGTATCGTTGGGGATGTCGAAGAACGATATGAAATGGTGTTGCTGCGAGTTGAACCTTACTCTCTCAGCGAGTCGAGAAACGTTTCGTCATCGTGCGATCGAATATGTCTTCCAGCTGTTTTAGAAAGATTCGGAAGATAATCACGCGAACGAAAGTTTAACACTTTGTTTTCACGGGACTGGTCAACATTTTTCATTCATTGATAGACGATCTTTGTGCTAAATAAAATTTGCTTGCCTCGGTTAAAACGAACCGAAGGAGCCAAACAGAAATTTCTTTTAATCATTTTCGTGAGCTGAGACTAGTATTCCCAGATTCTCTTAATTTTTCTTACTAATAATTTAATTAGTAACTAATTTTATTTCTTTCGGTATATATTTTTTGAGAAACGGTTAAAACTTTGGGAGTAATTAAAATAGTTTTAGTGTTGAATGAGCGTTAAACAAATTTGGAATTGCCGGAAGGGAAAGAATTGCTCAATTTTTCGAGCGCATGGTGCAACAGCAATCGATCGATGAAAACACGTTCTATTTCAATGAAGATGTTGATGGCGTGTTTATCAAAACTTGCGAATTACAGAACAATACGACGATGTTGCAATACGTTGCGACAGACATTGCATAGTACAGTTGCATACGAATTGAATCATATTCTCGGTGAATCAATTAACATTTTAGCACGATCGAATTTTCATTCGTTGGTGATTCCATAATATTCCACGACGAAGGGAATTCGCGTTTCCAAGACGAATATTGAAACGAACATATTCAAAATCATTGAATACTGAGCCACAGATTAGTACTATAATATACATATTCATACACTATATCTAACAAACAATACTCGGTGAATACGTCGTTCCATCTGAATGGGGATGGGGAGAGTTTGGAAACCAGGGGATTAAAGCAGCATGTAACCAGACAAATGTTCGAGCTGTTACGGAATGGATCTTAGTGAATAAACTAACTTTATCAACGAACGATCGGACACATTTCCCAGTTATTTCAAGAAGAATAACAACAAACTCCGTGGAGTAGAGTCGGACAACAAATTGCTCCAAGACTACAGAATTACTAAGACAAATATCGGTGGATTTGTAACTTTAAATATTGGAATAAATAACTTCCACTCGGAACCTCGACCAGGATCGAAAAATTTGTCCTTGGACGACGACACGTGATGGCGACGATCAACACCGAACATGTGAATGAAGATGTTCAAAATTTTCATCTTTGAAGCATGCAACCCAGCAGATGCAGAAGATCAATGCAAGATCTAATACAATTTCCATCTACTTCAAACCGACCAATGTCAACCCTATGAACTAACATTCACTCGCGACGACCTCTGGCGATCTAAGATCCACGTTTCCTAGAGGACGTCCATCATGGCGGTGCGTTCATTAGACGGAGGGTCATGGAACTTGCAAATTGCAGCAGAGTGTGACACCAGATATTCCGAAGTTCATTGAAGACGTCGAAGAAACGATAGTTAACTTGTTCCGGTCAGTGACCGGACCGTCGCTTTATCAACGAAGGACAGAGCCCATGATCCAAAATTCGCATATCCGAGTGTGGTATTAAAAGATCTAGAACCGATGAGGTACAGAATTTCTCCTAACCGAGACGTCAGTGACTGGACCGTCGCTTTAACAATAAAGAACTGTGTCCATGATCTAGAATCCGCATTTCCGAGTGGGGTATTAAAAGATCTAGAGCCTATGGGGCACAGAGTTTCTCCTAACCGAGACCATGTGTTGCAAAGAAATGAACCCTAACGTCAATATCAGGGCCGTCGCTTTAATAATAAAGAACTGTGTCCATGATCTAGAATCCGCATTTCCGAGTGGGGTATTAAAAGATCTAGAGCCTATGGGGCACAGAGTTTCTCCTAACCGAGACCATGTGTTGCAAAGAAATGAACCCTAACGTCAGTGTCCGGACCGTCGCTTTAACAATAAAGAACTGTGCCCATGATCTAGAATCCGCATTTCCGAGTGGGGTATTAAAAGATCTAGAGCCTATGGGGCACAGAGTTTCTCCTAACCGAGACCATGTGTTGCAAAGAAATGAACCCTAACGTCAGTGTCAGGGCCGTCGCTTTATCAACGAAGAACAGAGGCCATGATGTAAAATTCGCATTTGAGAGTGGGGTATTAAAAGACGTGGAGGCGATAGGAGACAGAATTTCTTACATACCTTGTTTTTGGGCGACATGGTTGGCTAGGAAGGATCGTCGACGAGGTCTAATCAGGAACGAACGTCCAGGATCGTCGAGCAGGTCCGATCGGGAATGAGGATGAGTTCACCCTCGTGTGCAATGAGCGATCGAGTGAGAGAGGGTGGATTGCGAGACTCGGCGGGACTCGCGCCACCTGAGTGGACAGCGTCCAGCGACGGCACGGAAGAACGAGCGATATGAAAATGCGCGCTGCTGAACCACCGGCTGACTTATCGCGTCGCGGGCTCTCCGACGACGTCCATCCGATTCCCCACTCTATGGAATCTCCATCTCACTCCATTTCCCTTGGTCGAGTCTTCTCCCGTCTGCATATGTCCTATCGTCTCCCGTTTTGCTTTATAGTTTGTCGCGCTCTCTCTTTTGTTTCTCTCCCCCCCCCCCTCTCTCTATCTCTCTCCGCCTGCTTACGTTTTTCTCTCTCTCTCTCTCTCTCTCTCTGTCGCTTTGGACTCGAGAGACCCTAGCCGTCTTCCTTCCGCTACAGATTTCCACACAGGCATTAGTCACGACGAGAACGAGCACAGACACCGTCGGACAAAAGCGATCTATCGATAGGTACAAAGTTCTCGCTGTTTGTGGATACCGATACCGAAAGCGGGATAGAGATATCGGAAGAGGATCATCGTCTGGACGCGTTCTTTTCAGAGACGTTCTATTGATTTAGAGGATCTGTTCGCAAAACGGAGAAATTCGGGAAACACGTCCACCACCGGACGCCATTAGACGTCATCGGCTTTTACCGATCCAACGGTCCAACGGTTACCGTTCGAGGGTTTACTCTGTTTCGCGATTTTTCTAATGGAGGTATGTCACGTTGGTTTTTTTTTTAACATCTTTGCTACATTTTTTTTGGAATTGGTTTCTGTTATTAGTGGATTCTTCGTGGAAAATTTTCTATCCGAGTTGTAATGATTTGTTGTGAAATATAGAACGAGTTGTAGGATGAAAATAATGTGACGGTGTTTTGAAATTCTAACGCGTTTGCTGTTTTAAATTATATCTACTGGTTCATGGGAAAAATGAGTATAAAAATTTTGTACTTTTATTACAAATTATTTGAACTTTTAATAGATTGTGGATTTCATGCATTTCTGTGGTAAAAATGAGTAGGTGAAATTTAGAACAGTCGTTCTAAATTACAGTTTCTATATTGCAATCGATACAATTTTGCATAA
>CM052121.1:4891393-4968890 GCA_028454245.1 Halictus quadricinctus | reverse complement strand
AATCGGCAGTTATCGGGTAATTTGATTTTATCCGAAGGTGTGAAAAAGAAATGCGAACGGTTGCAGACGTTGTCGTTGATGTAAAAATAATTTGTTTATCTGCACGATTTGCCGTGTTATGAAACCTTTTTATCAATAGACGAAGATCGATTATTTAATAACATCATCTGATACAATGATTTCCGATAACATCGCTCGACAACACGTTACGGGGAAAACGATTCCTCCGGATATGTCATGTTCAATAAAAATTTGAAAATTGTAATTTATAAATTCAGAAAATAGCTAGACTAGATTGTTAATTCTTACTTACTTTAATTTTTATGAAAATATCGAGAAATCTCAATAGATTCGGTATTGTTATTTTCGTGATCAACAAGATACGTACACCGAAGGTACACAACGAGGTTGAACAACAAGCTTGCTATGGAAATAATCGTACAATTGAGAAAAATGAGAGATGTTATTGGAAGCATGATTCAGACCACAGTGCCGAACGTCAACGCCACGCGCCAGCGAGCGAACTGTTCGATAAACGATTCGATCCGCGAGAGCGAAAATTCGGGTGGTGGGGAGGGGACGAGGAGGTTCTCGAGGGAAACGTTTGAAAGCCAGCCAATTATCGTCAGGACTCATCTAGTTCTCCGAGTTACGCTAACCGGGATCGTGGTTTCGTCATGGAAAGAGTTTTCTCGGGGCGCGTTTCTGTTTTACGACGAAAATAGAGTGGCGTTCGGTTACTCCCACGCGCGCACACGCTTGTGGATACGCCGACCTCGAATTCGGTTTCCTATACCTTCCGGTTTACAAGCGGGGAAAATCGGGGCCGCTCGATAACCGCGGATGGTATCGGTACCATAAGTAGAAACTAGGCGATAGGAATGCACCCTATCCGGGACATGTTCGCAAGCGGGGTCTGGGAAGTTCAGAGGTGAAGCCACAGGCAATCTTCAATGGGGAAACGAGACGAATCGCAGTACGATCATTTCGAATTCCTCGATGAACGAGGATGAGCCGAGGAAACCCTTGAAGAACGGATCTGACGATTAACGAGCTGGACCTCGGAGACCGAGGGTGAGTTCGCTCGTTTTGGGGGTGAATCGAGGATCCAAAGAATTATTGACCTTTTTCTTAACAGTAGGTTTACGGGACCCGTCAAAATGAAGGGTTTTAATATTTTTAATTTACGATTATTGAGATCGTGAAGATCCATCTACGTGGAATTACTCGACAAACTTATTTCCTTAGGTGTATATTATTTCAAAACTGGCTGAAAACTTGGATAGACGCACTCTTCTTATTTTTATAATGTAAAATACTCACTTTTAATGTTCCGTAAACTTGGTGTTAATAGGTTCTGTTTGAAACGGAGAACGCGGAACTTTTTTCAAAAGATGTGTTATCATATCGTAATTTCTCGATCGATAGCTCTAGTTTTTAATTATTTCTAGTTTTAATATTTTTTTGGAAAGTATAGTCATAATAGCTGCCCACCCTACTCGGGAAAATTGAATGTAAATTATAGGAACTATTATATACTATTAATTATAGGAAGAAATCTTTATGCAAACTTCCATTTTGATGTTTAATTATATGAATACTGGAAAAATTTCTTTCGTTTACTAAATTTAGTGAAATAGATGTTATTTTATATTTTATAAATTTGCACGTGTTATAAATGAAAATCTGCAGTCTAATTATGATCGCGGAAAAATTGATTGTAACAAGGAGAGGTCGGTCAGAGTTGCATCGCAATTTTGTAAGCGGATAATGTGTTAGCATACACTCTATAGTGAATGAGAAATGCCTCAACGTCGAATTACGAACTTCATGTGTGAAACCCTAAGCTTCTGGACAACAAAATGCTCCAAAATGTATTATTTTGTACAGCTTTTAAAAACAATAGTACAGTATCCGTTTAATTCTTAGCCTCACTAACATTATCGTAGTTTTAGTCTTTAAAACATTAGAAACTTTGTTCTGGAAAAGAAACAATTGGGAATTTTTGTCAATTCGCTTCCTATAACGTAAATGACACATTAAATGACTGTCATTAACCCTTGAACAGTGTCCAGTCTGCAGTATCTGGGTCCAATCTGACCCCACTAACCGACAAATTATTTCAATCATCAGCTATCTAACCCTCGGCACCTTTCATTACAAATACATACAACGCTAGAATAATTACAAAAATAGAGTTTTATTTCGGTCAAACAAAAACGAACAACAAACGTACACATTTAGAAATTTTGTCTAAAATCTCCACCACGTTTCTAGCTGAATTTTACAGTCCTGGAGCTTAGTTAAGAGCAATAAAAATTCGCAAACCCGTTGAAACAGACCCAATCGTTACCACGTACGTACCAATTCTACAATTTCCAAAAATTTCCACTTTCCGAGGACGAACAAAACGTATTTCATAACAATTGAAACAGACCCTTGCCAACCATGTACCAACCGTGCAGTTGCCAAAAATGTCGGAACGATTAATAAAATCGTTTGACGAAAAATTCACAGGTACATTCAAACAGACTCATCATCATCATTACCAATTATGCGAAACCGTGTGCTATCCAAGGATTACATATTCACAAATGAAATTACAAAACCAGAAGAGGGTACAGAAGGGTACGGAAGGTCCAGATTCGATTGCAACTCGAGCATCCTCTGTCTCCGGAAGAACGAATGAAAATCAGACTTACGATGTTGTTGGCCTTGGTGTGTATCTGCAGGCCATCGTCATCCCCGATCTGCTCGCCGATCTGTTCTCGGCTACTTGCGGGGCCCATGTCGGCGCCGCGGCGCCTCTCGATTCCTCTAGATCCTCACTGCCCGAAATCGGCTGGACCGGGTGGATCCAGCAGCGGCTAGATCCCACGATCCGATGGGGAAAGGGAGAGAGAGATAAGGAAGGAAAGAAGGAAGGAAGGAAGGAAGAAAGAAAGAAGACGATCCAGATGACTGTCTCGGGCGGTCGCGGCAGGCGCCCCGTGTCCGTCTTTATAAACTTTGGCAATCCATCGGGTTCCAGCGGGTTCTCCTGGAACCGTCGATAGCTACCCAACAACGAGAGAAATCTCTTCCTATTCTCCGGGCGTATCCTCAATCCATCGGCGTGTCGGGACCACCGTATAGCACAGTAATCGGACCCAGCAACGATCCTCTATACCCCCCGTGATATCGCGGATGTCCTCTCGGATGGACGTCGCTCGTACGTCACCGGTCCCTGTTCGGTGCCCCGTTGTCTCACCCGCGACACGACCGCCACCACGAACGATTTACCACGGAGTAGCCGACGAGGACGAGGACGAAGAACTAGAAGGTGGACAACAGGAGAGGAACACCGAGGTCTTCTTCCTCTGTAGAGACCGTGTTGTCCTCCAGGATTTCTCCTCGCGGGCGAACGGACCGACTCCCGGACCGATTCCGAATCGGTTCCGGGGACTTGTTCCTTTCGATCTCTCTCCGCGGCGGTTTTTCTTTTCACGGATCGAAGGCCGGCCGGGTCAAGACGGACACGAAAATCCTGTTCGAGGAGAATTTTCTCGCAGACGATCCCGCCGCGGGTGGGTAGCGCCGCGGCGCCCCGGGATCAATAAAACGACCGCCCGGCCGTCGCCTTTCCTAGGTCCTGCCTGCCTGCCTGCCGTGATCTCCCGTTTGCTCGACGCCGGACGTCGCGACGCGCTCCCTCCCCCGACGCCCCAACCCCTCTCGCCAGGCAACCCCCCACTAAACTCGAAAGACAAGGAACGAATGGTTGCAGCGGGCAGGCGCGATCTCGCGGCGCGCACGCCCCCATACGGTCGCGCGCCACGGGCCTGCGCAGGTCGATTATCGACGCGATACCCGAAGCGTCGGTATTACCATGCGCCTATACCTATCGTCGTGGACCTACGTCTGTCCTTGTTAGGCTCACGAATTTCTGTCCGCTTGTGCTCCTTCCTTCCTCCTCCTTTTCTTCTTCTTCTTCATCTTCTTCCAGTGCACCGTTCATTTGCGAGTCCGTTTGTCCCCTTTGGTCGCGGGATAACAAAACAACCGGTTCACGCGTCGCTGCGCCCGTCGATGACTAGTTTTTGATTAGAAATATTGTTGACCACTGGATAGTGGAAATTGAATTGTTGCTTTCAGCGTTTACCTCGTTGCGCTACGATTTATTTTTAGGATTCCAGCGAGTTGAAATTCCTTGTTGTTCTTTATCGTCTCTTGGAAAAAGGAAGGATTTGGAGCACGTCTGTGTCGAGGAAATAGATTTCGGATGTAAATGATTGACAGTCGACTGATGGAATTCTTTCAATTTCATGGTCAGATTGTTGAGAAGCGAGAACAGGAGCTTGACGATTTTACAAAAATTACTGTGGAACTTGGAGCGCGTGGCAATCAATATTCCCTAATCGATCGTTGACGATTAATTTCCTTTGATCGACGATTCACCATTAATTTCCTCTGATCGTTGATTGACGATTCATTTTGTGAGGCGACTGATTCGATCGGACAAGCCTGAATCGGATCAACTTTTAGAATCATTTAGATCAAATTAAAAATTCTGATCGCTGGTGCCCCTTCGACCATGAAAATATGACTATGTTAAGACGATTCGTTTTGCATTTTTTAATTTGTGCTTATTGAGATTTTAAAGACGCTTCTATGAAAATTTTTATAAAGTAATGTAAAATAATTGCTTTTAGTGGTCTGGAGATCTAACGAATGAAGTTCGGAGTTCGGAATAATAGTTAATTTTGTAATTATGAATAGGAATACAGGACGAATGTATCGCTTCAGTACATTGATTGTGAATCAATTGTTTGGAAGCACCGAGCTCGAACCACGAATTGTATAAAACGTTGCTCTTATCAGGTAACTATCGAGCGATCTTTTTCGGCTTATCAGTTGAAGACACTTGCTGGAGTTTCTTTTTAATCTTTTTGACTGCGTCAAGTGTACATTACGCTGTTATAGATCGTTATCGAATTACTTGGTTGCCAGAAATCAAAGTTTTAAAACTTCTCTAGTGCTGGGAGCGAAAGGGTATTAACGCGATAAGAATTTATAACAGCACAATATACCCCGGAGCTAGTAAAAAGGATTACAGAAGATCCAACCGAGTATCTTCAACCGATAATCAAAAAATAATTTCGAGTCTAGTACTGATAAGAACAATATCGAGTACAATGTTAATTTTCATTTACTAATTCAGTAACAATGGAATAGTAGTAATTCAGTTTTTATATTTTTTAAAACCCTACTTTGAAAGTCTATTTAAAGAACATTTATTAACCCCTGGTAGGTAAAGTATTAATAAAGCATTTGCTTTGTTTCAACAATAGTTCAACACTCTACCGTTGTTTTTGTCGCGAATTTAAGCGTTGAATGCCACGCGTTTAGAAATAGGTAGGTTAAAAAAGAAAGCAATGGTTAATGTGCAAAACATGGTTTTTACGTTATTAAATTTGTTTACAATTTAATAAATTACCAAACTTTTAAATATTGTATGATTGCGGTTCTCATAAAGTGAAAAAAATGATGTAACACGAAAATATTCTAGGTCGAAAATTGCTTTTCGACTTGCGACAGTTTCGAGTACAAAAGGTTAATTTCACGCAATCATTTCTGATAAAATGGAATAGCGCCGGTCACCGCGGTGACCCCAACGACATTCAACGTGTTAAAATAGTTTACCAGGAAAGGAATCAACAGTGTTTCCCGGTAGATCGCGGAAACCGACTGCGCCAGGTGCACGGATCGATCCGAAAATATGTCGGGGTTCAATTAGGTTGAAAGTTGCGGGCGAGTTAGGTGCTTTTCAATTGTTCCGCGTGTAATTGCGGGTTCGGCGGAACGGTGCCCGTCGAAACGGCGGGTTGCACGCGTGTGCGTGCGTAAGTGCATACGGAAACCAGTTTACCGCAGTGTTCGTTGTTGTGGGTTGCGCCGCAACCTTCGAACCCGAAGGCCGTTGCTGTACAATGAAATTTAGAGTAACGTGTCGAGCGTTTCTAATGCACTTTTCCGCGACGATACTATTCCGTGCACGATCGACTGGCATTACAAACACAAATACAAAATCGCGATCCGGCGGCAAAAACGAGCGTAGAAACGAAATGTTCCGTAAAATCGATTCGGGCGTTGCACGGTGGGCTGTAAACCCGTTTTTTCTTTTTAAACTAAAATTATTTTAGCGTTATTTTGACCACGAGAAACGGGTTTCCAGCCCACTGTGCGTGTCGCTCGGTACGTAGATGCCGGTAGCGCAGAGAACGATTGTTTAATTGTACAGAAAATATTGACGCGCTCGATTACGCTTTCCTGCACAAGTTTTCCGTGCAATCGATTCCGGCGTCACTCCGTACGCCGTTCTACACAATTGCTTTTATTTTATAGCTGCATAAAGCGGATCGATATTCGACAGTTCCCCGGACCAGTCACGAACATGTTCCAAGGATATCCCCGATGTTTGACATAGCCGCAATTGCGGCTCCGTGTGTTGTAACGTGTTGCTTCGCGCGGAACGCTCACGATAACATTCTACGAATATAAATATTATTATCGGTGCGCTGCCGTCGGAATGCAATTAAAACGATCGCGTTCGGTGGGCCACAGCTTTAATTCGCGGAGATTAGGGATACAGTCTCGACTGGCGACACGTGTTTAATTCGGGCTCAGGTATCTCTGCGAGTTCTTCAAGTTCTTTATCACTTGCTTCGCGAAACTGCTCATCTCGTTCTTGTTCGAGGCAGCGATAGTTTCTATCTTGTCGATCGGCAGGCTCGCCAGTAAATCTTGTATGTATTTCGGATCGGTCAGATTGTACGTGATGGAGTGTAGCACACGAAGACACAGTAACTGAACCTCGCCCGGTAGGGAATCGTTCCTCAAATAATAGTTCAACGCGTCGCCTATCCGGGAATCGAACAGATGCAGCAAACCGGTCTCATTCATACTGACGTTGTACAGCGTCATGAGCATCAATCTGAAAAAAAAAGTACACCGCAGTCAGAAAAGAACTGCCATTGTAGCCGCCGACACCGCCGCAAAGATGTTTGGCACAGCAAGGTCATCCCCGCTATGCTACTGAGTCATTCCATTGTTCCACTCCCACCCTTTCACTCTCCCCGCCACTGGAACCACCTACTGATAGAGCAAAACACTATACTCGGTCAAGGTCGTTGCTATTTGCATGCAACAGAAGTGCACTTAATGACTAGACTGCGGATTTTATGCATTTATCACGAAAATAGATTAGTGGAATACAAACCTGTGGAGGCATTAGGAAGAAGTCGAGATTTGTGGGAGATTTTGCAAATGTTTACCGGAAATTTACCTTTTTATGGAAAGGGAACCTTGCGAGATCGGCAGGGTCGGCATCAGGCTGACTATCTTTCGCATAAAGCCTTTGCCGTTAGGGTTAGTGATTAGGAACTCACGCCCCTCGGGACTCGCGGATATATTCGTCACTATGCCCACTAACGAGATTATGAACTGGTATTCGTCGTTACTGGTCGGGGGGAATGCGGTCCGATAAGTTTTCATGAACGCGTCGAAACTTCCATCCGTTATCGATAACAGTTCGCCGATCTTGTGCTGGAACTGTGGGAAAATCGGAGGCTACCGCAAAAATCGGTAAATTCGTAAAGAAATTCGTTGTACCGAGGAAAAAATGTTTACCGCGGTGAGCCAAACGTCAACAATCTCGGGGAACCTGGACGCTCGCCACGTTAGATTGCCCAAAACCGCTCCCAAACTTGTGCAATAAGCGCTCTGGTTGAACAACTACGAGAAACCAAGACATTAATCTGTGAACTTTTGTAAAAAAAAAAAAAACGGTGAGAAAAAAAAATATTCGATCGTTTAGCCGAATTATTGCCAAGTCACTTGTTCTTTCATGTACTCTAGTTCCCTCTGCGTCATTTTGTTCGCCTCCGTTTGCTGATGCAATTGGGCACGCAGTCGTTCGCATTCGAGTTCCAAATCTGTAATTTTACTGTTCTCCGCTACGGCAGAGAAACATTTTTCTCATTTTCATACGCTATTAATGTTTGTCCAATCTAATCGCGTTAAATATTCACCATCTTGCCTGATCGTTTGTTCGCTCGAAGGCTTCGGATGAATTGGTTGCTGCTCTGTTTCTTCTATGTCCGTTATAGTCAATTTGTCTATATCGAAATCTAACCCCGAATCGATCAACGCTCGAGGAACATCTCTTATGAAATTGTGCACGTTCTTTTGCACGGCGGTTAGAGAATCCTTTACGGATATCTGGATAGAAAAATTGTAATTCGTTTACCATACACATGCAGACACGCGGAAATAGACTTCCTTCAGCGGCACTTCCGGCTGTATGTTTTTATCGTGTACCGCTGAACGTGAAATACCGCTGGCCGATTTAAAGACTGAGAAGAATTAAAAGGATACACGCGAAGCACAAGGGCCCACGTACGTACCAAAAATAATTCTTCGTCTTTTAGTTTCATCTCGTCTACGTACGCGTTTGCGTTCGTGTCCATGTTTACTCGATTGAATTTCGGGTCAATGTAAATTATTGTATTTTAAAATTCTTAGCCGATTAATTGCATCGAGAACGGTGTCAGCGGATTCGCAATCTCTCGAGTAGTTCATGCTGTCTCGTCCTAACTCTGATCAGTGTAAATCTTGGCTATGAATTCAAATAAAATTTCGAAAATATACCTACTGACTGTCGCATAAATTCGGTGCAAGTGAAAGACCGTGGGAGGCGTTACGTTAAAGTTTGTTCACAGATATCTTGTCGCTTACTTGAAAACAACTCCCCTTCTATACGCTATGTCCACAAAAATGAAAATTAACCGTACATTTCTATTTAGCATGTGCTTTTAATGAAACGAGATTAAACTGTCTTTTTATTGTTAAATATTTTATTGAAGGTTCACCTTGCCTCGTTGAATCTCGCCTTAATGCGAGAACATTTTTGGCGGCAAAGTCTACCGTAGCAATTATCTGTTAAATACAGTTTCGTGGGAGTTGTTACGTATTCCTTATACGATCACCCAAATTCTATAATTGTTCTCGACATTTTTAAATAAAATTTGTTATTCTTTTCGTATGTAAATTTGAATTAGGATTGTTTTACGGTTAGGATTTTTTTCGTTGTGAACACAACCTAACCCACGCGACGCATACGCACGCCGCGTGGCTTGGATTTTATGTATCTTCGAACACCGTGTAGTGTGCGCGTCTTCGTGTTATGATGCAAAAAATAGCGTTAATTATAACCTCGCGATTAGAAGCTCTTTTATTTTTCAACCAGTTAGAATCTCATTACAAGAAACTGTCGTCGGCCGAGTGAAATAACGTGTAAGTTGCAGAAATGTGTCATTTATTGGTTCCATACGTTAGAATTTCATTCATGAATTCTTCTGTACGCGACCACCGTACTCTCGAGCGTCTATACTGAAGAAAACAACACTCGATTTATTTTGAAAACCGAATTATAGAACAGTACTGTGCGACACACGTTCTTTCGAGTGCAGTACAAATTTTTCGAAAAATAAAAAGTTCTCCGTATATTCGGCGAATTAGACCGCACGATTACATAACATTTTTGTAAAGGTCACTCGCTGCTTTTAGGCGCAAAAATGAAGTTCTCCGAAGGTGATACAGTGCTTGCCAAATATCCAGCCACCGCAGAGTATCAGAAAGGCAAAATACTAAGCTCCAGAGGTGACCAATATAGGGTGCAATTCGAAGCCGGTGCTGAATATACTCTTCACTTGAATGACATAAAGGTATCTCTCATAATACTATTACGAATATCGGTCGAAGGTATCGATATCGAAAGATGAAACAATATTTAAATTTTAGTCTGTGCATTGCAGAAGCTTGATAGATGTATTCGTTAAAATTTCAGACAAACAGAAGGCCACGAAGTACAGTACGATCCAGCAGCAGGGGTAGAAAGTCTACACGACATTCTCCAAGCAGGAAGTCACCGAGTAAGCGTTCACCTGGAAGATCTCCATCGAAACGTTCTCCTGGAAGATCTCCTTCTGCGAAAAGAGCTTCGACGAGGGGCAAATATGCAAGAATTACTTTGCCACGAATAAGCGTACCTAATGGTAAAATATTTCTGGAGAATGTAGGTTTAGTTTGAACAAATTTCATCTTAATGTAATATAATTTTTTATGGCTGTACAGAGGCAACCAATGTTAAGACTGTAATTAGCACAAAAAGTACAAATGAGGATGAACAGTCTGTTGAGTCGATGCCTCTTCAATCCCGGTTGAGAGGACTGGGCACAGTTACACGTAGGTCTACTAGATTATATTCTGGTATGATGAAGCCTGAATCAGATTATAAGATGGAGATGTTGACGAGAAGTATTAATAGAGCAGTCTCGCTTCCAATAGAAAGGAAGCTTCAGTTGCACGATTTGCACGTTGAGAGCAAGGAGAGAGGCCTCTCGGTGCAAAGAGATCAAGTGAGTTTTGTTTAACACGGACGAGTCTCTGTAGTCAAGTCGCATCGATTTGACTGGTAACTTTGTTTCAGGATCTGTTGAAGGCAATGCATTATGAAAAGGAAGTGGAGCAAGATCCCCAAGTGACAGAGAAACGGAAAATAGAAATAAACATGGTTAGCGAGCCCCAAGAATGGGGAGGACGTTTTGGAGCTTTCATTCTCATATTTTTGGGACCGCTACTCATAATATTGCCGCAACTGATGTGCGCTCAGAAACATTGTAAATTCGGTGTACCCAAATTCCCGAAGGATGTGAGCTCTTACATTAACTTGAAGGCTTTTGGAACATTCTTGGGATTTTTCTTGTTCGTGGCTTTAGTTTCAGTCACCCCAATTGGAAGAAAGGTTAATGGACTTGAGAATCGAATTGGGAGACTGCAATACCGTTTAAATGGTAGTTCAATATTTTCTGAATTTTACGAGCAAATACACAAACGAGACTGTAATAACTTTTCGTCTTCGTTTTCCAGGATTCTTGTGCGCTATTTTATCGTTACTTGTATTTATCGTGTGTGTATATAAAGAATTGGGAGTTACTGATCTCATTATAGACAATTACATACAACTTTTGATCAGTGCATGGCTGCTCGGAGTAATCTTGTCGATATTGTTGTTTATCAAGGGAGGCAAAGCTCCTATAGCGAGCCTCAACATTCATGGTTCTACGAACAGTCGAATCTATAATTTCTGGCAGGGGAGAGAGATAAATCCACGAATTGGTCCACTGGACATTAAAATGACCATTTTCCGTTCATCCATGATAGCTACGGTAGTATTGTTAAACATTTTAATTTTAAATATTACCATAGATATTCTACATGTATGTATTCTCTTTTTAGATGCTTTTAAATTTGACCTTTGTGGCCAAGTCAATCGATGAAACACAGAGTTACACTATGGAACACCTTCGCATCAGTGTTCTATTGATCGCAGCATTGCAAATAATCTATGTCATGGATGCACTATTCTTTGAGTCTGCGATTTTAACATCATTCGAAGTAATGTACGAGGGGACTGGTTACATGTTAAGCACTGGCTACCTGTTGTTCCCATTTTTACCAACCATTACGACAAAATACGCATTGTACAATAAGTAAGTAATGAACGGATACATTATAAATGTAGATAAAATACAATTTTATTAACATATTTTTCTTTAGGACAAGGTTCAGTTATTTGTTCGCCTTTCCTGTGTTCTTTTTCATAATCGGATACTTGCTGTATAGGATTAGTAACTCGCAGAAAAATGAATTCAGAAGGAACCCCCTATCACCAGCATTAGCTCGTAAGTATCGTATTTCTTGTGGTAATGTTGGATGTGCTGATGTATGCTGTTTTACAGACTTAGATACGATATCAACCATACGTGGAAAGAAGCTACTGGTGTCTGGCTTGTGGGGTCATGTCAGGCATCCGAATTATTTGGGCGATATAATAATGTGGTGGTCGATATCATGTATAACTTTAGCATGTGATATTCTACCATATTACTATGCGATCATGTGCACAGGATTACTGGTTCACCGTGCAATAAGAGACAATGAACGGTGCAAGATGCGCTACGGATTAGCTTGGGAACAGTACATGTCGCGTGTAAAGTACATGATTTTATATCGTATATTTTAAAGCTATACTTAGCTATACTTATATTCTTATATGTACAATTTTTAGTAAGGTATTATTAGATGTTAAAGTCGACCCACAAAAGAGTTGTACCTTCTAACATTTGCAATGCTCATTACTTTATAGAATGACATTTTACGTATTTTTAGTAAATGATCTTTTAAACGTTAAGATTAGTGATGACATTATAGAGTTGAATAACAAAGACTCGGAAACCAAAAAAAAAGAAGAAGAAAAGAGTGACCATGGCACTTGATGTATAAGTTTAACTGTACAGTTCATCTTTTAAAACCGTGTAGAATAAGAACGGAAAGTGCTATTTTATTAAAAAAAAGAAGAAGAAGATATAAGAATTATCAATATATTTGATTTTTCGATCGAGTTATAAAACCAAGCTACTTGTTAACAGAATTTATATGTACTATAAAGTATATTTCTATAAAGACATTAAGTAAGAATTTTATACTTTTATACAGATATGTATAATTGACCATTGACGAATAAATAATTTTTCTAGTACTTGCATGTTTGCAAAATTAAATGAATCTATTTAAAAGAAATATGTAATATTTGGCAAAAAATAATAATAAACACAGAAGCTGTACTCGAGGAAGTGTTTACATCTTCGTAAGTTTTCTTCTTCGCCCCTTTTTCATTGGATTCGCTATCCGGAAATTTGAAAAAACAATTGTGTGATCGTAGAGTCCTCTGTTGTTGAATCCGCGTCATAGTCTGTTCGGTTATTGTCAGTTGCGCGCAGTGATACGGCATGACAAAGCAGTAAGGGTTATGTAGCACAAATTTATTTCGTAACAACTACTGTACTGTCATATTTTGTTGATAAAAATGGTGAGTTTCTTTGGTGAAGTAGTGTTCCCAGTTTCGCGAGCGTTTTGGGACGACGAAGATGAAAATGAATCGATTGAAAATACAATCAGTCAAACGTAAGTTACATAAATGTATCAAGCTTTATAACCTCTTCGACGTAAATATATTTGAAATTGCAAGTAACATTTGCTTAAATACATGTATGTATATTTCAGTGAATTTTCTGTTCGATGGTTGAAAGAAAAACCGGCGAAAATTGACACGTTAATTGTCGTTGAAGGCGAAATATTAATTGGTAAGTATATTTTTGCGGATACCGGTAGCGGTGTTCGTGTTATGTTTACAAAAATCTAAATCTAAATTGAGTAGACTTGAATACTCGAGTTTGAGGACTTAAATAAATCCGAGCAATAGTAGAAATTCTAATTTGCAATGAAATTATAGATTTCTCTAGAGAATGTCTGTGTCAAAGCACAGAAGAAGCATGTGTTGTGGTAAAGAAGGACGAAGAAAAAGTCTGCATAATTTATCAAATTAATAATGGAGTATATTTATGTGTTGTGTCTCCACGATTTGATGTGAAGTTCGCTGGCAAGCTGGTTAACAAGGTACATATACAATTAATTCGAATGACTATTTTCCCATATTAATTTTGTATAATTTTATTAGATGTCTGAAATTCTCTTGAACACGAAACACACAGTTTGTGTAACAACTCGTCACGTGTCGCACTTCAAATGCAAAGACACACCGGATGTACCCTCCTTTTTGAGAATGGTGGCCTCGAAGAATGGGCAGAATGTTTGCAGTTTGAAAGAGCCTCTTTTGGAGCAACCAAACATTGTGTACGGAGTCACAGCAGGAGGTGAGTTATCGATTGACGTTACAAAATACATTTCAAGGCAATGGTTTTAATGACAACATTGTGTTTCTTTACTTAGTTTTGTCATACGCAGAATTTATGGAGCTACCGTCAGTTTTGTACATTTTATATACAGACAGTTTTGTGTTAGACTCAGTGTCTGCAGAGCCTCTTATAAAATTATTCACAGCAATGGATTGTACGATCAACAAGGTTTCATTCGCTGGAAAGGACTTTTTTAATAAAGGAAATCTTTACATGTAAAATTGTCTTGGAGACGTTCCGTTCCATACGTATCAGTTCAGAGATTAAAATATCCAGGTGTTAATCATACAAATGTTTTTATAATTAAATACTATTGTTGATAGCAAACCTTACATATTTACAATATTTACAAGACTTCGATTAGTATCTTTTCAATAATACTAACTTTAATAGTAATAGTAACACTTACATCGGTAAAAATTATATTTTTGGTGCAACGTTCCATGTGTTAAGGTTGTGGTGGATAGTACGTTCGTGGTGTGGGCGCTGGAGGTACAGGATTACTAGGAGGAAAATACGAAGCGTTCGTGGGATAAGGATAAGGTTGAAACGGTGGTTGCGTTGTAGTAGGAGCTGGCGGTGCGGGTCTGATGGGACCGGATGAACCGATATGGTGCATAGGAGGAACGATGTGGTTCATGGCGTTTACAGGGGGTGGAGGTATAGACACGTTTGCCGGAGGAAACGCTGGCGGGTAGTTTGTGTTATTAGGCACAAAATTTGCTGGGTACGTTGGAAAGTGCGGAGGCACTTCCATTGGCTTCATGGTTTCTGTAGCGTCTGTTGTTGGACATCCATTGGCGGGCACTGTAGGGACTTCGACTTTCGTAGACTTCCCTGGTGTGACTGCAATGGAATATTAATACATTAAAAAATAGGTCTAGGCCCGTAAAAATTTGAGAATCAATAGCTTCTGAGAAAATTCCCAAGAATACTAAAATTTCTCGAGAATGATCCCAAATAATCTTGGGAATCTCGAAAAAATTCTCAAATATATTATATTTTATTTGTGTGTACCGTTTGGAGTAGTAGACGCTGATTCAGTGGGCGGTGGCGGTACAGCTCTGTCCCTACACGGTTCATTAGATGGTGTCATCGGTGGTGAATCCGGAGGCTTCGTGTTATTAGCTTGCGAATATAAATCTAATACTTGATGGCATATATCTGGAAACAAAACAAAAATATATGTGCGCGCATGTCCACAGTGTCAGGCTGTAAACAGGCATATAAGTTAGAGTACCTTCTAAAAGATCCATAGTAACATCTTCAACGAACATGTCCCACCATCGTAAGTGTTTTGGTTGCCTTCCATTCCAGTCTACAACTTCGAACTTACTGAGCTTTCCTGCTAAATACATGAGGGCTACTGCTATTATTTCCGGCTCCCACTGCAGGGATAATGTGGTGCATAAACTGAAAGTAAGAGAACAGTTTTTGTGTACTATTTGAACTAACTTGAATGCATTCGAATACAATTCATTTTTACCTATCGTTGACAAATGTCCACGCCATTTGGACCATTTTTTGTAGTTTGTTCTTGTCGCCTGTAACACGTTATTTAAACTTTGTGCACACTGGTTTAACTGTGCCTTTATACAGGGTGGTTCAAATGAAGCACTACTGATTGTTCGATGTACATGAGGAAAACTTCTAACTTGTCCTCTTTAATTGAAAAAAAAAAAGTTAGGTTCATAGCTGTTACAGTTTCGGAGAAAACAGCCTGTGTCATTTCATTTGGAGCAGCCTGCATAATCAAGAAAATCGCGTTCATTGATTACCTTTAAGGCATTTGGCATATTTCAATAGGTAACTATATGGATGCTCGACTTGCAAGTCAAATTTGATAGTTTGTAATAAGATTCTTTCCAGCGTCATGACCTCTTCCTGCGAAGAAAAAATCTATATCAATTGGTTGCATTAACGATATCATTTGCAAAGTATAATCCAAGAAAGTCTAACTTTGGGATCTTCTCCAAACGTCATGAATTTCTGGTCAGTCAATAAAGTTTTTGCAGTCTTAATGATGTCTTTACACTTTTTTGGTGTCTCTTCTACTTTGCCAGCAAGAAATAAGCAACAGCAAGCAGTTACCTGAAAAACATTAAAAGATATAATTCTTTATTCGACTATAGAACTAAGGATGCAAATACACCAGCAAGTAACTTGCAACATTTTTTGCAGAGGGCCACTTGCAGAAGTGTATACATTTGTTTGCAAATGTTATTTATTTGTCAGAGGTGTTTACGCATATTGCGAGAATCACTCTAGCGAAAAATGTTGCAAGTTACCCGCTGCTATATTGGCACCTTAAAAATAGCAAAAAGTACTCACGTATCGTGGGAAATTCTTAAACGAATGAAACATGTAAAATCTATGAAAATAAACAACACCAGTTGCCATTGTATTATAACCCAGATCCATTTTTGTTCCAGTATCAATGATAAAGCGTGCTCCCTCTTTTCTATATCTACACTCAGTCTCATAATCGATACCATCCTGAATGGATGGAGTGTTCCTTAGCTCCTTCTTTTCGTAATACCAGCATGGCATTTTTATTTCTCTATAAACAATAATTACTGTGACAGTGCTGTCTAAATTTATACAAACCTTATTATGACATAAACCTTTCATCAAACTGGAACTTTAAAGTGCATCAAAGGAGTAACGAATAGAAAAAGAAATTATTGCGAACTATTCGACGTAACATAATGTAACAACACTCCTCGCCACAAATGCAATCACTATAGGTTAAGGTAATCATCAACGTGAACGATACTCTTCTCTTTCACTTACTTCAACTATTCTTTACAAATAGTATCACAGAAGTTCCTCAGTTCGAAAAAGTAATTTTCCGACTTATGGTACAAACAATTTACAAAAATTTGTTACGATTAACAAACACTGACCACTACATATAATAGTTGCATGAAAACACCACCAGAAAGGATACGAGAGTGCTCACGCAATGAGTTTTTGTGCCTCCGGTACAGTGCTGCCCCTATACTAAATTCTAGATGGGATCAGATCCACTTCCCACGTTTAGCTCGGATCAGATCCTACATAAAGCGAAGAATTACTCGTCATTACTACGATTTTACTACCATTTTAGTTTTATTTTGTTCTATTATGTATATGTACACGTTTAACTATGTAATTTATTTGGTGGACAAATAAAGAATATTAATTACAACAGTTAATGTGTTCTTCTTTCTCCAAACTGGTCATGAATGAAGTGTTGTATCAGGTGAAAATTTGGTGCCACCTCTTTTGCTATCATGTTGTCCTAGTAGAAATCTCGATTTTCGAAAAAAATTGGACTTTGTATTAGGAGAACATGATATCGAAAGAGGTATCCGAATTTCAGTAGTACAAGTCAACGACAAGCCAGACGCTCGAAAATTCAGTAGTACAAGTCAACGACAAGCCAGGCAATCGAAAATTTTCTGAAATTTTTGGGAAAATTTCAACTTTTGTATTAGGAGAACATGATATCGAAGGAGGTATCCGAATTTCAGTAGTACAAGTCAACGTCAAGTCAGACGGCCGAAATTCTCGGAATTTCAGTAGTACAAGTCAACGACAAGTCAGACGCTCGAAATTTCAGTAGTACAGGTCAACGACAAGTCAGACAGTCGAGATTTTCGCGAAAAATTTCGTGAAATTTCAACTTTTGTATTAGGAGAACATGATATCAAAGGAGGTATCCGATTTTCAGTAGTACAAGTCAACGTCAAGTCAGACGGCCAAAAATTCTCGGAATTAAGTAGTGCAAGTCAACGACAAGTCAGACGCTCGAAATTTCAGTAGTACAGGTCAACGACAAGTCAGACAGTCGAGATTTTCGCGAAAAATTTCGTGAAATTTCAACTTTTGTATTAGGAGAACATGATATCAAAGGAGGTATCCGATTTTCAGTAGTACAAGTCAACGTCAAGTCAGACGGCCGAAAATTCTCGGAATTAAGTAGTACAAGTCAACGACAAGTCAGACGCTCGAAATTTCAGTAGTACAGGTCAACGACAAGTCAGACAGTCGAGATTTTCGCGAAAAATTTCGTGAAATTTCAACTTTTGTATTAGGAGAACATGATATCAAAGGAGGTATCCGATTTTCAGTAGTACAAGTCAACGTCAAGTCAGACGGCCAAAAATTCTCGGAATTAAGTAGTGCAGGTCAATGACAAGTCAGACGCTCGAAAATTTCGAAAATTCAGTAGTACAAGTCAACGACAAGCCAGACAATCGAAAATTTTTGGGAAAATTTCAACTTTTGTATTAGGAGAACATGATATCGAAGGAGGTATCCGAATTTCAGTAGTACAAGTCAACGTCAAGTCAGACGGCCGAAATTCTCGGAATTTCAGTAGTACAAGTCAACGACAAGTCAGACGCTCGAAAATTTCGAAAATTCAGTAGTACAAGTCAACGACAAGTCAGACGCTCGAAAAATTTCCCAAATTTCAGTAGTACAAGCCAACGACAAGTGAGACGGTCGAATCTTTTCCAAAATTTTTCGAAAAATCGCATTTTCTATTAGGAGAATATGAAATCGAAGAAGGTGGCACAAAGTTCAATAAATTAAAGAGGGTTCAATAAATTATATACGCAGATTTCTCTTTTCATTACATTGTCTTTATTTGTTCATTGTTGATTATTACATAATATGATTATATTAAAATACAATATAAATGTTGACTTGTAATGTGGATTGCGCATGTTATTGTTATATTGTCATTCTAATTGTTATCGCACATGGTAACGTCCAGTAATTTGAGGTCAGTGGTTACCCTGCAGTAGGCTCGAGGACCAATTGCTAACAAGTATCCGGATTTAGCTGTAAGATGCGCCGCATTTGTGCGGCGAGTATCCACTGTACAAGCACAGACGAGGTACAGGAGTAGACCATATGGAGCTTCGTGTCTCACGATCTGAAATAATCGTTAACAACAACGATTTCTTATGCCCCCTACCCTCTATTTTACAATGTTATGCAAATTATAAATAAGCAGCTATTAGCTCGATATTATTCTCTATTTGTAAGATACTAGAAGTTCTTACAAATAGGGAATAATACCGATTGCCCAGGTCTCACCACGAGGAGGTTGCTGCACAAGAGACCCGAAAGAAAGCCAGAAGGAATTCAATACGCTTCTTTCTGACTCCCTTTCTTACAATGACGATTTACAATCTTACAAACTAAATTTTGCAGGTCGCTAAATGGAAAAGATCACTTTTCCACAGACAGAAAAGTTCACTTTACCATTTAGACAAGCACTCTCTTGACCATTTTGCCATCTAATTGTTTAGTAAAAATAAATTATAGAACTCGAGATACAGAATAACTTTTGAACCATGAATATTCTCACGGTATTTCATGTCTTGCGACACGGACAGACAGATGAGCAAAATGAAACAGCAAAAGATGAGATCACTGAACTGACCTACTCCTACATATCGTCTGTGATATTAGTTCCAAAATATTAGTTCCGACCGATACGGTAGGACATGACACAGAAATCGTAGCGGACATGAGACAAAAAAATACATAGTGTGGTTGATCTACTCTTTACTGCCCATTGTCCGAGCCGCAATCCGTTCGCCATAGCGGCGCTCTGATTGGCCCGTGGTTTTCGTTGATAACTCCTTAACGAAAACGCGAAGAACATTTTCGCAAAGGAAAAACTTATTTTAAATGAACTCAGGAATCGCTTCTTTTAAGAAAGTACAACATTTATGGGACACCTTGCATAATCATTTTCTAAAGCTACACAAACGTGTGACAGAAAAACACATTGGGTGGATGGTATATTAACGTACCGTGTCTATGGTGATAGTATACCAGAGAGGAAATGAGCGTGCTCACGCTCGGGGTTTTAGTGTCCCCACTTGTCTGCATTATCTTTTTAGCCTGCATTAGAACCTGCATAATCTTTTAGGCTGGATCAGAGCCTACATAGAAGAGCCTCTTTTAACATAGAAGTAGCATCCACTCTGGCATTATTAGGAATCCGCTGCTAATGATGCAGGTAAGATGATGCAGGTTCTGGTCTAGGCTAAAAAGATGATGCAGTTTCTGGTCCAGGCTAAAAATTAGACTAGGGGGCAGCACTATACCGGGAACACTGAAATCCCGGGCGTGAGCACTCTCATTTCCTCTATGAGTATACTACTGAGTAGTAAAATTGTTTTACGATAGATGATGCTGTACGCACTCTTCACAGCGTTTATCACTTATCCTGTTGAATGCAACAAAATACCAATGAAAAACGATACTATATTAACTATTGCATAATACCGATACATTAGATCACAACAGATAATTCGACACCGCTCAAACAGTATGTTTCATAATATTGATATCATTCATTTTCCGCAATCTTCATTTACGGTATCTGCGTGAGTCATTATTTACTGAAGGATCGGCTGGGGATTTTATCCTAGTGACCACAAAAGCCACAAGAATCTTTGAGTAGAGTTTTGAGTTATTTCCATTCATTCTGCGGATTTTGAAGTTGTGTGTATTCTACAAGAATTAAAGTATGCTTTTTTCTTACCGAATATAAATTGTAGAATTCGAAATCTGTGATCGATTGTCCAGACTCTCAGTAATTCACAGAGATAGAGATTAAACGGAGTAGAGCTAAAGCCGATCACTTGTTGGACATCAAATTGACGCAGCGCTTCGCATAACTTGTCAAGTCAATATCTTGCGACGGATTTTCTCGCGAAATAACGCTCGTTCGTCTCGTATTTCTGTTCGATATTATTTTAAATTCATCAACGTACAATTCTCGCTCGGAAACATTTCGAGAATCATTTTACCGTCATCTCGTGCACAAGTGTTGGGGCTTTCCGAATCTCATTCTAGCCGAAAGTGTAAATAGTAAGGAAAAACTGTTCAAAATAGGCGATAATTCTGCTTGTCTCGTCCGAGTTTGAATGTACTGGTTGTCTCTGTGTCGTGTACTCGTTGTGCGCGCTTTATTAACACGTTTCGTAGTTTAATTTTTTTCCTTTTTTCCTCTTTGTTTGTTGACAGTCCCTAATCAATATCGGGTATGTAAAGGTGACTTTTTATACTTAAACCGCGACTCCTGATGAATGTGCGGATTCAAACGAATTCGTCACGGTGCGTTACACGTTCGCTTTTAGACGCTTCCCGTAACAAAATATAGTGTTCCGTGTGCGTGTTACGTTAGGGATCGATGCGTTTCGAGATATTTCCGCGGAAATTTTGGCGAGGTTCGTTGTAAAGCAGCCATTCCTCTCGGCTATATTTAAGGCCGCAAAGCAGGTGCTTCCGGTCCGTGTCAGAAATCTGGTTTAAACGCCTTCGCTTCAACGTGTCGTCTGCGATTCTTTGTAAACGAAAACACAGCTAAATGATAATTTATGACGACCGTGCACGCGGGAATACTTTACGACAATTCTACAATTCTACAGTTTTGCGAATAATAACGCGACGTCGAATATAATGCCGTTAGCGAATCTGACGGTTCCTTGGTCCGAGCAAAATGTGAATGAAAAGGTAACGTTACTTTACTTGTCAAAACGCCTGATTATCTCAAAGACAATTTTATTTATCATTCGCGACAGACGAAACACAACGGAATGATTTTCACGCCACAGTTGTCTCCATTGTTCAGGGCAGCATAGAGATCCTGTCTGCGGAATCTCAGGACGAAGCAATGATTACCCAAGGCAATGCAGCTGAGTCGCGTTCAAATGGGTGTTCGGAGTCTCACGAGATCGAAGTCAGAGAGGTGGTACGAGATGGCCATGAGAAGGCGGATCCGTCTCAGTTTGAACTTCTCACAGTACTTGGTCAAGGATCCTTTGGAAAGGTATTAGGCATATTCTACATGTTAAAAAGGATATCACGTCTGCTAAGCTATGTCCTCATGCCAATGAAATTCTTCGGTTATTTAGGTATTCTTAGTGAAGAAAGTTGTTGGTAAAGATAGTGGAACACTTTATGCCATGAAAGTTCTGAAAAAGGCTACGCTAAAAGGTGTTTATCGAGTTCAATGTAAGAGAGTGGTTCTGAAAGCTTTACCGAGAGAACTAGGATACGAAAATGCTGGCTTCGTTGTATAGCATCTGCGTGTAAAGAGTTTCAGAGCAATTCTCGACTTAAACAATCTTTTCTTCTTCTTCCAAAGTGGTTTAATAATTTGATATTGCCCCAGTTCGGGACAGAGTTAGGACAAAAATGGAGAGAAATATATTGGTGGATGTTGAGCATCCATTCATTGTCCGACTGCATTATGCATTCCAAACAGAGGGGAAACTGTATTTAATATTAGACTTTCTGAGAGGCGGTGATCTTTTCTCGAGATTAGCTAAAGAGGTAGGTTTCAATTGTTTGAGTAAATTTGTCCTTGATAAGCTGCAGCAATTTCATTGAAATTTAATTGCAGGTGATGTTCACGGAGGATGACGTGAAATTTTATTTAGCAGAGCTTGCTCTTGCACTGGATCATATACATAATCTTGGAATTATCTACAGAGATCTCAAACCGGAAAAGTTTGTATTACTTTACTTATCAGTAGACTGCGGATTTTATGCATTTATGACATAATTGTTTGGTTTTGCATTGGTTTTGCAAGTAATAAAGAAAATTTTTATTTTTCCTAAAGATTCGCAGTCTACTTATCTGTAGTTGCAGCATTTTATGACTATATATGTTTAACTATGGTCTCCCCGTTTACAATAGTATTCTGCTGGATACCGAAGGTCATATATCTTTAACCGACTTTGGTCTAAGTAAGCAATCTTTAGACGACTGCAAGGCGTACTCCTTTTGCGGCACCGTGGAATACATGGCACCGGAAATTGTTAATCGTAAAGGGCACTCGTTCGCCGCCGATTGGTGGAGCTTTGGTGTTCTTATGGTTAGTTGAATTAACTGCAGAGAATTACTAACTTTACCCTTTACAAATCGCAAAATGTAAATTCTCAATTTTCAGTTCGAAATGTTGACTGGAGCTCTTCCGTTTCAAGGCGTCAATCGCAAGGAAACAATGACGCAGATATTAAAAGCCAAACTCAGTATGCCATCAAACATTTCGCCAGAGGCACAAGCGCTGCTCAGAGTACTATTCAAAAGAGTCCCTGCGAACAGGCTTGGATCTGGTAATTTAACAATGTTTATAATCGAGGATTAATAATACTGAAGGATTGTTATACTGACGTTACTTCAGGTGGAGTGGAAGAACTCAAAAGTCACAAATTCTTCGCGACAATCGACTGGGATGCCCTTTACAGAAAGGAGATAAAACCTCCTTTCAAGCCAGCTGTTGGTCAAGACGACGATGCAGTTTATTTTGATAGTGAATTTACATGTAAAACGCCTAAAGGTAACGCGTACAAACGATTCGCTCGTTCTAATGCCTACGAAGCACTGATTAATTTCGAGATTATGTATGTACACGCAGTTACGGAAATAAATAATATCATCAAATATTTCAGATTCTCCTGGAGTACCTCCAAGCGCTAACGCCCACGAGCTGTTCCGTGGCTTTAGCTTCGTCGCACCGTGCCTTCTCGAGGATCATCTGAAAACTCCCGAATACAAAATCTGTGATAGTCTCACGTCAACATTTTCGACTTACGTGAGACCGGTCTCTGTAACCGACGAGTACGAGTTCAAGCAAGAAATCGGCAAAGGAAGTTACAGCACCGTTTACTTAGCCATTCATAAAGTATTCAAGACAGAATTTGCAGTGAAGGTACAGTATACTTTTTGTCATCATCATTGTATCGTATCAATTCCTGTTGCACGCTGATCACGATCTAACCGCAGGTTATCGATAAATCGAAGAGAGATCCAACGGAAGAAATCGAAATTCTGCTCCGGTACGGAAGACACCCGCACATCGTAACGTTAAAGGCTGTCCACGAAGATGAAAAACGAGCTTACCTCGTGTTAGATTTGTTGCGAGGCGGAGAGTTACTCGACCGCCTATTACAAAGGCGTAATCTCACGGAAAGAGAAGCTGCCGAAGTCATGTACACAATTACTAGCGTGATCCATTACCTGCATGAGAATGGGGTATTTATTTACCGGTTGTTTACTCAGTTTAGCATTGAATTACCTCTGTGTTATATGTTATCTGTATAATTGTCAGGTTGTACACCGGGATTTGAAGCCATCGAATGTACTGTATGCGGAGCCAGGGGCTGATCCAGCGACCCTTTGTTTGTGCGATCTCGGATTTGCAAAACAACTGCGAGCCGAGAACGGTTTACTAATGACTCCCTGTTATACAGCGAATTTCGTAGCGCCGGAAGTATTAAAACGGCAAGGATACGACGCGGCATGCGACATTTGGTCGCTCGGTGTTTTATTATACATTATGCTAGCTGGGTAATTAAACTAGGAGATCGATTAATCGAAAACTAGGAAATTATCCAGTATTGATAATTTTGTTTTTGTGTGTACTAGATACACTCCATTTCGCAATAGTCCCGGGGACAGCGCGACTGATATATTGGATCGCATTGGACCCGGTTACATAGACACTGAAAATGGTATATGGTGTCAGATCTCTAACGAAGCGAAGGAACTGGTGAAGAGAATGTTACATGTAGATCCCAATCGAAGGCCTACTGCAGCTGCCATTTTAAAGTACCCGTGGATCATGAACCGCCATCGTCTTCCGCAAAAAGCATTGCCGTACACTGTCGGAGATCCACACAGCCTAAAAGTATGTGCTTCCTTTGTTCATGACACGGCTTGAAAAATTGTCTGCATAAATTGTACAAGTCAGAAGAAGTTTCGTACAAAAATTTAATTCTTTGGGAATACGTTTTCAGAGGGCAGTAGCGGAAACCTACAGAGCAATGTCTAGTAGTCCACGATCTCCTCACATTGGCCCCGTTGTTATGTCCGAACTGGCCCGTCGAAGAACGCAAGCTAAACCCTCATGCCCAACGTTAGATATTAGATCCTAAAGGAGGATCTAGGATTGAATAAAAATCTGCCACGCACACGAGAGTACATCACGCTAAAAAAAAGTACAAGGGGAAGACATCTAATGTCGCTACGACTATTATTCTTACTAAATTGCTACTTCTACTACCTATTGTTATTCTAACGTTTATTGAGTGTGAGTGAGCATCTGTATCGGATCAATGAACATAATGTGATACATATTTATTTATATGTTATATATATTTTTTATGTTAAACGTGTGTGCACGCATTTGTACATGTGTGTACACTGCCATACCGAGATTTAACATGCCCTAATCTTAGCAACCAAAACATAGTAATTTAAAAATATTGTAATATTATATATATATATATACATATATAAATATATATATGTATGTATATTGTACATTTTTTAATTCTCTTTTTAGTTACTTTTATTTTTGCGAAGCATCTACGATATACATACATGGCTGACATATATACAAGAAAAAAAGAGACTATATTTTGTCAAACTAAATCTAGCATTTCTTGTGCAATGTTCAAGCGTAGCTATATAGTAACATAATAATTTTATAAGAGTGCCGTTACATATAACAGCCATTCTAATTCTAATTATCAGAATCAATTACTGCTGTTCCGGGTTAAAGAGAAATTCTGTATGTGTATAGAATAGAATACATATTTAAATTCATATTTTCGATTTTAATACGATATGCAGAGAGTGAGAAAAACTATAGATACACGCGGGAATTATCAGAAAACAAATTTTAAATCTATAATCTGTATTGTAAATTATTCTCATTTCAATATTCAAAATGATATATGTGAAAAAAGTATATATATTTAATAAATGCAAAGATAAAACATCGTCGCTTTATTCTTTGCTTTCTATTACGTCGATCATTGTATTCATTGCGATAGACTATACTCCACGTTGAAATTACGTTACTGTTTGTCAAACGGTTTACGTAATTATTTACATAAGATATCACACGACATCGACATTTCTTGCGAACTAGCGGCGAACATTTCGCGAACGCAAAACGTGTCGCTTGTTTCTGTTATCAAACATATATATACATTTTTACAACAGCATTATCTTCCTTTTTAAAAGCAATAGCTTATAAAGAGGACGTTAAGCAACAAAATAAAATACGAAATAAATTAGCTGGTCCTTAGAAATATTTCTTTTTACCATATGTACTTAAAAATAATAATTACATTTTCAATCAAGTAAAAATCAATTTTTACAATGTTTAACCTTGCGTCGATCTACAGAGATGTTACAAAACTATTTAAAGCTTGTTCAATTCTACTTGAATCGTCTGAAAACATTTGTCTGAAACCGTTATAAATTTGTTGCATATAATTTCAAAATTAAATGCAATTGAATATTGGTCATACCGCTGTATGCGCATGCGCTCGTTATTAAACGAAAACGTGTAAGTATGTGTACACCTATGTGCAACGTAGTTTGAGTTTCGTGCTGTTCCTTTTCCAACAATTCCGACTGCGGACTTCTTTGGTTTCGGTCGTGTTTACACCCAACACGTTCCTAAGTAGTGGTTCTCTAATTTTAATCCCTGAATTTACGCTTTCCTTGAAGGTGAGGCAATTTTAATTAATCGGATTAATCCCACCGTTTTGCAAAACCGATTAGAAAGTGGAGACGGTTGTGCGGGTTGTTCAGTGATGTCAAATCTTCTCGTTTTTTCGTTCGCGTTTCGAGGTGACTGAGACCGAGTGGCACGGTCTCCGGCTTCTTGTTTTCGATCGGACGATGTAAATTGTTGTAAATTAAACGCGCCAGGATTTTTTCGCGGCCGGCGAATGGTCCTGTGAACCGGAGCCCGCCCGACTTGCGGTATGTTTTCCTCTTGAAAATCAATATTTCGATGAGTCTGCAGTCGAACTTCACCCCCCATGGCTCCGGACACGTTCCGAACGACACCGGTACATCGTAGCCTGCACCCCCGCCTTGATATTACGCGTTTTCCGCTGACGTTCCTGCAATTATGCGATTTCCGGCATTTCGATCAGCTGTTCCCTTCGCTGCTGCATTGTAGTTGCGTTCGTGATCACCGCTCATCTCGATCAGCCGCGTCTGAAATTTCTGTCCGGAAATATGTCGACGTGTTCCCTAAAACCCTAAACTCTTTCCTAAACCCTTTCGTTTTTTATAGCCTCTGGGGACTTTTAGATGAGAGCACATAATTCTTATAATTATGTTATCACTTTCCATTATTAGAGCGATCACTACAGGTACGAAGTGATTCTCCAGCTTAATCCAATTTGCTTGTAACGTAGTCGTGTTTTTGATTCTTTGTAGTGGCGTTCGACACTTTACAAGACATGCTTTATAGTCTGTCCAACAAGGTCAGGCAGAGAAGCACCACCGTCATGCGTCTTTTGCTAACTATCTGAGAAAGGTAACTCTAACTCTGTCGTACTCGAGTGGCTATGTTTACGTTTACTGCTTCGTCTAGTTGGACAGACTATACTTTGGAGTTGATAACTGCGATTCATAGCATACATGCGTATATAGTTACCGTAATTGATTTTAGGAGTGTGTAACATGCATCAGAAAGGTCCATGTCCATTAGTTCTGTGTGGTCCATCGGGAAGCGGTAAGAGTACATTGATTAAGAAGCTGTTCGACGAGTACCCAGACAGATATGGGTTCTCCGTTTCTCATACCACCAGGAAACCCAGGCCAGGAGAAGTGCATGGGAAGCATTATTATTTTACGACCAGAGAGAAAATGGAGAAACAGATAGAGCAGGGCGAGTTCCTTGAGACTGCCACGTTTAGTGGAAACTTGTATGGCACTAGGTAATCCGTTTTATTTTATGCTTTGAAACAGTATTTGTATTTGTTGCAAGGTTTATTTTACTAATCAGTCTCTGATCTGTTTAGTAAGAAAGCAGTGGAAGATGTACGAAGGGAAGGTAAAATCTGTATACTAGATATCGAGATGCAAGGGGTGAAACAGATAAAGCAAAGCTCTCTGAAACCACTGTATGTGTTTATCAAGCCACCGTCCATGGACGAACTAGAGAAAAGATTGAGGAACAGGAAAACGGAAACGGAAGAGGCTTTGCAAAACAGATTATCTATTGCGGGGACGGAAATGGAATACGGTATATACGTGTTCAAGGTCTATAGTAATCGCGCAAAAACAAGATCATAGTATTATACGTTTTATAATCATTCTAGGCGAGAAACCCGGCAACTTCGACTTAATCATTGTAAACGACGACTTTTCTAAAGCATACGAGAAGCTGAAGGAGTTTATAAACAAGAATATACATGGAAAATTTGCTGCAGGTATAGTATAAAATGGAAACGCGCATGTATACGTATTATATACGTTGTTTCGAATCGTTCATATATTTTCAGACTGTTAAAATGATGCTTCCCAAAGGAATATATTCGCCCAATATGATCATAATTATTTTTATATATCGTTATGTAACTTGTAGTAATAAGTAATTATTAAATGACGTACAGACCTATTTCTGTGGGGAGGGTAGAACGAATCTAGACAGATAATTTTATACAGCGGTAAGTCGATGGATAATTACACTGCGGATTCGATTGAGAAATCTATTTTTATCTACTTTCTGCTTTCTTTTAAATAATTGATTTAGAAAATCGTTATTTTGCATGAAGGTCCACAGTTTAATTATATACATCGAAGAGTAACTATGTATGTGTGCAGGATGCCTAAAGTCTTGTATGCGCCGAATTATATTATAGCAAATTTAACGAACGATGCTTAACTATAAACAGTTATAAAGCGGAGATATAGAGTGTGTATAGTTTTAAATAAAATAGCGAACCGAACGTTCCACAAATGTAGAATGCGAATTATCGTTCTTTGTTGATTTGACGGCTACTTACACAGCGAAGCAGAACGTGTGCAATCCTAGATGCTAGCTAGATAGACGATAGCTGATCGTTCGATCGATTTAATTTACAGCGAATAAGTGTTTGCATGTTGTACGAGAGTGTTAGCGGATTAATTTTCGATTGTTGTCGTCGGTACGAACGGGTGAAATGATTTTCAAGAACTGATCCGAACAAATCTGACTGAGCGTACACGGGCGACAAAATCGAAGATTAGAAATATTCTAGACATAGACAACTGAGATTATCTACCAAACAAAGTTGTGTTCCAACTAATTAACTGATAAGTACCATCGTATTGATCGTATATCTCATCCGGCGTAGAGAAAGAACGCGGATCGCGCGGACATTCCTTTAAGAATATTCTCGTTCATGGTTAAAAGAAAGTGTTCTCGCATGTGTTGCTACGAGCAATGCAATGCCACTGATTCCGCGGTCGCGAAAGACGAACTATTTTCTTGACTGAACTGACCTTGGCGAACTCTACGATTGAACCATTGTAATTGATAGATATACGACTACAGTAGATTCCCGTATAACGCGGTTAATAGTAAATAAATTAGTACATAACGCGAAGAATGTCAAGTAACTTGTTTGAAACGATTATGGTCCTGTCAACTTGTATTGTTTACGTTTTACGAAGCGGGCCGTTACAGTTGATGCCCGTGTAACGCGATCAAAAAATTGTTTAAAAAGACTGTACATCATGTAGCAGTAAACGTACAACAATTTGTTTAAAAGGACTGTACGCTTACTGCCACAAGAAGATGTGTATATAGATACAAGGATTTTAAATAATTTTGATCGTGTTACACGCGAGTTAATTTTATATGAAAACAGTAGTTATAAGAAAACATATTATTATATGAAAACAGTAGTTACAATACCCTCGGCTCGTTGTACGAGTGCCTAGTGCATTTAGCGTAGAAGAAACGATGTAAATTAGCGTTGTTATAGAACATTGTACTATTGTTTTAGCGTAATGAATAAATATTTCAGTCAAGCTAACATGACTTGTCCGTTTCAATGTTCCCTCAAAATGTGGCTGATAATGAAATTTCAGTGACTGCGTCAATGACCTAGAAATTAGTTTCCTTTTGCATAAGTAGTTCAAGAATTAGACATTGATGTGGTATCCAGCAGAATAGCACGGTAGAAGGGGATGTTAGAGTGGGGAGACAAGTCTTGATCTGGCGACATTGGTAATATTATGAATCATCATATTTTCGTAGACACCTGTTCACCTGTTCGGATCACAGCGCAATCGATTTACGGTCATGCGCACAAGATCGGGAGACTGCAGAAATATGCAGAAATTGTCAGTCCACCTCTGGCTGTCGAGCTGGACGGACTCTTGGGACCCTGAAGAGGTATCGGTAGGTCCTTGGAGGTCCTTGAATTGGCTGCTGGACAATTTTGGACACGTCCTTCTTTTCCTAGATATGTATTCCCTTTTTTCAATTTCCTCCCTCCTTAGCTTCCCCTTTTCTCGCTATCTTTCTCTATCCCGCTCCTTCAGTGACCCTTTTTCCTTCCTCCATTCCATAATCCCCTCTCTTCAATGACCCTTTGCTACCCTTCCTTTACTTCCTCCTTTCCCTCATCCCTTTCCTGATCCCCTCTCAACCCTGATACCTTCCCTATTTTCAATTCCTTCTTTCTCCGATCCTCTCTCAACCCTAATCCCCTCCCTATTATTAACTCATCCCTTCCCAGATCTTCCCCCTATTTTTAATCCCTTCCTCTCCCGATCCTCTTCCTTTCCCAGAACCTTATCCTTTCCCCAACCCTCTTCTTCTCCCTTTATCTCTTCCCTGATTCCCCTTCCACGTTGCTACCAACCACTTCTACAGGTGGTTGAAGGTATGCGAAGCGAAGGTTCGAGTACTTCTCCCTTGAAAAATGATCAGTGCAGATGAAAAACAACCGAAGTAGAATACAGATAGGGTCTTCCAATAATACAAACACATCAACAATTTCCTCCTCTCATGTATGAACACAAAAAAAGCCACTGCAATTTCCACACAATATCAAATACAATACAAATTTATTATCGACCTTCCCCCAGTTTGTTCATCAGGTAAATACACCCTTCCCTCGAAACTTAGTCTCCTCGACCATACAGGGGGTTCGACTACAGGTGAAATATAAGGGTTGGTTCTCCAACACAGTATAAGAAGAAAATGAAGAATAAAAAATGGTGATTTCAGCATCATGTTTTAGTTATTACTAGTTAAAAATTCGCCTAAAATGCTGCAACCCGCCCGACAGAGAGGTATAAAGCCGCGCGACAATGGTTAGGCTCTGACGTCACACACGCGGAATATCGCATACGCAACGTACACCTCTGTCGGCCGGGTTGCCGCATTCTAGGCGGATTTTAAACGGCGAATAACCTAAAAATTAAGCCGGAATCGCGATTTCTTCACTCTTCATTTTCGTCTTATATCGTCACGGAGAACCACCCCTTAAATTTTCTTCGACCCGTAGTCGAACACGTAACTACCCTCCACTACTGATGACGCTTCGAATAATCCCTCTTCGGCCATTCCCCATGATGATGCCTAATCTTATGCCTGGGCACCTCGCTGACTTCGATCGACGTGACCTTCACGTCCTTCGCCTCCTCTTTCTTCACCTCGTCCCGAATAAGATTGTCCCCGTAACTCCTAGGCATAGACTCTTCCATTGTCTCTTTCGTCTCAGAGCCAATCCGATTCTTCATCTCCCCAGAGGCGATCGGTTTCTTCGAGAATATGTAATTGATCACCTGTGGACGAGGAGCAAAGATGTTCTCCGACGGAAATGGCTCGACGACCCTTTGATCCTGCGCGTCCTTCGTCAAAGATACATCGTCCCCTATTCTCTGAACCCCTCCAGGTCCCTGCGGCTGTCCCGTTTGGTATCTAACCGATTCAAAGTTCTCCAAAGCGTCCCTTCCGGTTAGATCCCTGGCAGTCATCCTCCTCATCGCTTCCGGCACTCTCTGGAACGGCTCCTCGCGAACTTCCTCGTACAAATCGCGGCCGAAATCACGTCGGTCTTTGAACGTGTCCTGCAAGACGATTCCACGATTCGACTCATCGATGGCATAACTCGGTTCCGGGACGATCATCCTGCGACGATACGCGTCATCCTGGTATTTAGCCCGGTCCAAATAGCTCTCCAGCGTGTTCCAGTTCTCCAGGTCGCGGGAGATCGCTCGTCTGGCTAAGTTCGATAGCTCCTTGATGTCCACGGGCTGATCCCGCGTCTGCACCGGCAGACGAACACCCTGCAGAGGATTTCCTGGTGGACTCTGCGGGTTTCCCAGTAGGACACCGGTTTCCGGGTACGTCAAACGCTGCGACGGCACCTGGTACGTCTTCTCCAGCACCGCATCCCGGTCGAAGAACCGTTTCTCCTGGTAATTGCCTCGGGACTCGTCGTTACCGTCCGGATAATAGGCTTCGTAGAACACGGGGCCTCTGTCCAGGTCGTAGCTCTCGTAGCTGTTGGGAAAAGCCTTGGTTAGTTCGAGATTTCATTCGAGGTGGTGGGGATAGAGTTTGGACAATTACGATAGAGACCTCTTGCGACAGTTACCGAGATAAATTCGATGTTACCGTCACGTGTCTACCGTGTAAACGAGGGAGTCGAGTAGACAACGAATCGGAAAAACTTTTACTTTTCGCGTGAAAGAACCGATAACGCGATCAAAGAGTGATTAACAGGCTGATTACCGCGACAAAATTTCGCACGGTTTTCGGAGTGGTTTTCGGTGTTATCGGACTTTTACGTGAGCCGATTATTTCGTAATCCCCGCGTAATTCGAACTCGATCTATATAGAAAAGCGCGTCGCGTCGCGTTTTTAACTAATACCTCAGGAATGGGAGTACGTATAATGGAAGGATTTTCTGCTCGTTTTGTCCGCGATGGTTTTTTCGACAGTATGAAAACAGATCGGCACCGGGGCTTATGAAATTCTCTCACGTCCCCGCACTGTCATTCGTCTCCTCTTTTCCGCGAGACGGTGGAACAATTTTCCTCGAAAAAGAAACTGCACAGGGGGCTCCTTAGGATTCAGATCGAGAATCCTGGTATTCGAAGGGTCGCGCTCCATCGTCTGGAATTCTCTCTTTCTCTCTCTCTCGCTCTCTCTCTCTCTTGCGGACGGGAAAAACGATCCAGAAAGAATTGGCCCGGTGTACTATCATCCCTTAAGATTCTAAGAATATCTGCGGACTCTCTGTCCGTTCCACGCCGCTCTCCACCCGTCTAAACCTTTGTTTATTGTTCCTGCGCGCATCGGCCATCAAAGATACCGGAATGAAATACGTACCGGTGTACCTCCGGGCTCCAAGCAGAGACGGATGATATTCCTGCCGGAAACGAAAACACAATTAATTAACATAGTGCGAACTGAGATGAGTCCTAGCACTCTCTCTCTCCCTCTCTCCTCGTCTCTCTTGGGAAACTGGGAATTTAGAACGAGAGTTACCAGGTTGGTCTGCTTCGAGCGAGAAGCGTATTTATTTTTGCCGAAAAACAACTACTTGTCAAAGTGAACCCTATTGATTTATCATACTATCGAAAATATTTTCTCCCCAACTCCGACCGATTCCAATTTTTGAAAAATCTCTTTTCACTGTCATGCAGTAATCTGACTGTTCCAACGTCCCAAAAATATTTAAGTCGTCCGATCCACTTTTAAAAAGATGCTGTTCTCTCTAAAAAATTCAGCAGAATTATAAAATTGTATTGGACACTTGGAAAAATTCGTGCCCGATTTTTTCGAGACCTACTTCAAAGAGAAACCGGACAGTTTCCACGAGAAACGAACTTTAAACGAGCTTTAAACATCTCGCGAGATGATAGTAAAGAATGTAGAAAACAAAGCTGGTGAAAATGTAACCATTTCATTTTCAGATCGAGCACGAACTTCTGCAATCACTTAATAAATCTAGAATACTTTGTTTGAAATCGCAAGGGGTTGGAAAAACCCTTTGAGTATTACAACTTCCGGCAAGTATGGCGACTGTGCACAAGTGTGTGTCCAGGTGCTGTGGGTAGTACGTACCTATCGCAATCGTTATCGGAATTATGTGGAGCAGCCACTCTTTGAGAGCCATGTTCCTATCTCGTCGCTCCGAGAACTGAACTCCTCTGGGCGGGACGTGTGCGCGTATTTTCAGATCTGCCCGAAATAAACCGCCATTTCCTTCGCTGCCCGCTGACTAATTCCCCGACAGAGAGCCTCCGTTGCTGGAAAACTTACGAATACAGTCGCACGAATTATTATAGCGGAATTATTATAACGCCGGTAATGAATCGCGGCCGGTTCCGCCATTTTTATCATTCTCGTTCGCGTTCTCCATCCCCCTCTCTCTCTCTCTCTTTCGCCATCCTTAATTCACCGGCATTGTTTGCATACTCGCTGGCCGTGTTTTATAATGTGCCTCATCGGAACGAGGTCGTGCATTTTTATTCCACACGAACAAATGAATGTTTGCGATACCGGAGCTGCGTAAACACGATACTCCCCCGGTCCCGATCGCCCGATTAAAATGGAACGGTGTTGTTTTTCTTTCCAGGGGAACAATCACATTCCGAAATTCCATGCATAAAACAATTCGGGGGTGCTCGCCGAGATTTCGTATTAATAAACTGCGAACTTTTATGCAGAATAAACATTATCATCACGAACCCATTAACACCGGAAATACCGATCCTTACAACATGACGGATTTCAGATTTTTTCGCATAGAATTCGTGAAGTTATAAATATTTTTCTTGAGAAATTGTTCGGTAAAGCGTCTTCGAGAAAACAAAACGTTGTTGCAGAGAGCAGCGTAGAAACGGGGCGAGAATCAACGAGCATCCACGAATCATCGAATTACTGCGAGCGAATATGCCCGTAATAAACTGCTAGTTTTGCGAACGATAAACAAATTATATATCTCGCCACGATCGTAATTTCATTTCTCCGTAACCTGCCCGACGATATTACATACCATTTGTACGCCAACGCAGGGCGAGAATGCGCTCGAGAAACTCGCAAATTGAACGCAAATTAACATTTATTGAGAGAATCATTCGAACCGAGACAAATAAACGCGACTTGTTAAAGCGGTGATCGCTAAAGCGATGGAAGTCACAGTTCCAAACGAATTGATCTTTTTGCTTGTGAAGTTGGTGCAAATTAGAGCAGTCGAAAGACTGAAAGGAATTTGAGAACGACCAACAATTTTTATTTTGCATAAAATCCAAATTTTCTATCCGAATTCCAACAAACCGGAATTTATTTTTTTATATTAGTATGTTTGATAGGTTGAAAATCATATAACAGCTCGGTATTTCAGTGCAAAGTTTGAAGGCCCAATCCATGCCAAATCCACGCCAACCCTTGCTCTCATGAAGAGGGCAGGTCGGTCGCACTAAGAGCGGACCTAACCTCGCTCTAAGAGTAAAAATCAATATTAATTCTGATAATTAGACAGATAACAGCGTCAAAGTATCCAAAAGTGGCAAAAGACGAGCTTCTTCAGCTTCTTTGGCCGTTGTCCGGGAAAAATCGAGCGAAATGTTTTTCTCCACCGAATTTCTCTTTGACCATTTGCGTGGAAATGCTTCGTACGATTGAAAAGCACGAAATATTGGAAACTATGAAATATTGAACAGTGCACTTTCCACCATCGAATCGTTCTGCTTCCATGCTGTGATGTTTCGTATGAAATCTGAGGGAATGATAAACGAGAAACTTTAAAGAGCCTGAAATTTGCACGATGTCAAATGCTCCTAGGTATTCTAGACCCTGAAAATATGCACCCTGTTCCTTTTAAACGGAACTACCAGGGAACAGTTAGGGGTCTAGAACATGGAACTTAGGCTGCTCTCGGTTCAAAAAGAAAATTAAAACTCCTTTGCAGACGTTCGGAAGAGTTCTTGCACCATTTTCTTTGAAATTTTTTAAACTATCAAGAAACTGTAGGATCTAGAACAAGGGATTTAGATAGTTCTAGATTCAGAAAGAAAGATCAAGGTCTCGGGGATCTCGGGAGGGTCCTCGTACAACTTCCATCGATCGAGAATCGGTCTTACGAAGCTTTCCAGTGTCTCCGGAATCTCAAGGATCTTGGGGACTCCGAGGGATGTTGAAAAGATCCTGGAGAGATCACCTAGAAGCTAGACGACTTCTTTATAGATCCTAAATAGTCTCTAGATGGATCTATTAGGTCCAATAATCCAGCTTCAGGAGACGGGCTTCTTTCTACAGCTTCCTTCGCTCGAGAAGTATACTTTTCTCTTGTAGACTAAACTGTCGTATACTCCGAACATATTTCCCGTTGTTCTCATGGGCTTAGAGGTCTTAGGGAGGTGGAATCCTGAGACTTTCCTCGAGGGATGTTTTAGAACGTATGTAGACGTCTTATGGACGATAAAGGAGCTCTCGGTGGATCTGCTGCGTCTAGTAACTGATTCGAGGGCGTTGAAAGGGTCTTCAAGATGGTTTCTTGGATCTCGGAGACCTTGAAGAGACCGAATCAGGGTAAAATGTTAGCTGACCTCTTCATGGACTTTAAAAGGATTCTAGACAGCTCTGCAAGGTATAATAACAATTTTGAAAGTGTCCCTGCACCGCTTCTTTCACTCAAAAAGGGTTTAAATACGCCCTGAAGACTTCTTTACACAATCTCCAGCATCTCACAGACCTTGGAGAGTCGAAACAGAACTTGAAAACTGCCCTAGAACCTGCACGACCTTCTTTACAGAGCCTAGAAGAATCCCAAATGTCACTGCCAGGACCAATAACATCCCACAGGACTTTTAAAGGCTCCTACGTTCTCCACCGCTGAAGAAGGATACCTCTGAAGAAACTTTTCTCAGTCCTCTTGATCTTAGCCTCTTCAAAGTGTCTAAAGCATCCCATAATCTTCGGAAAATAAATCGGACAATTTTCCCTTAAACTCAAGAAGGATCCTAGAGGAATCTCCAATGTCCGATACCGTTCTTCAACTACAAAGAAACTTTTGAGAAATATCTCAGACGTCAAAAGGGCTCCGGAATTTTCGAGGGATCAAGTTCAGGATTCGAAAATGCGTTGGGCAGCTCCGACAAAGAAAGTCGTCTTCCATCGTGAATTCTTTGCTTCGACCTGCTTGGAGCCAGTGGCGGATTTCAGGGGGGCGCTATGGGGGCTCTTCATCGTCTACGTAACTTCAGCCAACCTTTCTCGTGAAAGAAAGCGACAACAGACGCAGCCAAGCCGGAGGCCAACACGAAGAAACTGAACTGCAGGTCGCTCAGATGGAACGCCACGAAAATTCGCGGCGCAAATTCACTATGCGCGCGCGAGTATAGCTCTTTCTTCTTCGACATCCTCAGGATCGACGTGGTTCTCCAGAACGTCGGCAGCCCGGCTTCGTTCAGCCTGCTGATCATCTCGTTCAACCTTTCGCGCATGATAGAGTTGCTTGGAAGGAGACAGGCCAGGAAGAACTTGGCTGCAATGGTAGTAATTAACAATCAGCTGACATTGTCCTCTCGAACTAAATCACCTTCTCTTAAGGTACCTCTTCAAGGATCGAGCAAGTCTCTTCAATAGGCTCTTCAAGAATTTCTCGGTAGCAACTTTTGTTATATCAGTAGCAACGATTCAGTGTTATACACTAAACACGTAATTGATGTAGTTAACGATTAAATAATCTCTTGGAGAGTCTCCCTTGAAGAGAAGTGATCTTGAAGCGAGTTTTCTGTTCAAATGTTTCGATGAAGAATTTTCTTCGAAATCAAATATTATCACGATAAAATTGCTGTGAAAATTGCGTTCGCTCGTAATTGAATGTTTCGAACGATTTCCTAAAATAAATATCCAACTCAAAATTGATTTGAAGTTTCATTAAATGTTTCATTGAAAAAATGAACGCAGGACGTAGTAACTACCGCAAGTGGAGAAACCACAATAAAAACGAATCATAAATGTCCAACGAAATTAATTGAACAATTATTTGCGACAGAAGGGGACATCAAAAACATGTTCGTGCTCTTTTGACAAAATGTAGTCGCTGATAAGGTTCGCTGAAAGCCTGATGGCGACCATAAAGAAAGGTAAAGGCGGTTCCATAGCTCCACGTGTGTGTGGATCTTTAATCCCCTTAATCGACATCTCTTTGAAAGGCTTTCGAGACTCACCTGGACACTCTTCCACCTTGTGCAGCATGTGTGTCCCAGTTTTGTCGACGAAAGTCTGTCGCATGAGCGGATAATACTGTTCTCTGAGGAGACCACTCATGTTACGATAAAGGGCTGCTTGCTCGACGTTGTCCAAAGCGTGTACCAACCTCTTCTGGAGTCTCTTCAAGATCGGATTCAACTCTGGATCGTCCGCGTGGCCGAAAATGTCTGTGGTGCTGAAAGAGAAAAATCCTATGGGCAGTCCGGAGGCGTCCAATTCGGACAAACTGTCGATGTCCTTGTAAAACATGTCATTCGCGAACGATTGGTAGAGGACCCCGTTGAATATGCCTATGATAGTCACGCTGCTGAAGAAGACGCCTGTTAGGAGTCTTCTCTCCGCGCTGGACGACGGCAGTGACCTTGGACAACCTGCTGCGATGAGGAAGAGGTTGAAGACGGTTGTTGGGATGTTCAAATGTCTGCAACTGAGATTATTCAAGTTCGACGTTAAACATATGTTTCAACGATCAGTTTCATCCTCTTCAGGTAATTTTTATTTGAAGCTTGCACTAATTTTTCTAACCAAATGCTTGCGTTAACATTTCCAACCAATCGAGGATTAAAATTAAAAGCGTTTGAAGAGCTCTTTGTTTCGCACGCTTTTGGAAAACGACGAAGCAAAAACCGGAGCATGACGTGCGAATCTGATTCTTCCGGGATGATCCTTTGAAATGGAGGAGATGCTAAATTCAAGAGGAAGTAATCTTCATCAGTAGAACCTGCACGCTTTGAAGAGGCTCTTCACGAATTAAGGGGGCATGGTTTGAAATCCATATACGTATGCAAGTGTCAAAACCTTTTCAAACTACCGCTTCAATATTGCAATGAGCAGTTTAGAAGTGGTCAATTGTGTTTCCTAAAAGTCCAATCTAAGTCTGTATGGAGCCGAAATTGCGAATTTCTACCTGATCGTGGAGTAATTTGTAATATTCGGCAGAAAATTCGAACTCTGAAGCAAGTATGACGTCACAAGATGGCTGCCGCTGAGAGATTCTCTTAATTTCGAGAGATTTAGTGTTCGTATCGAAAAAAAAGCTCTATACAGACGTAGCAAAGACATGTACAAACACGGTGGTATGCATTTTTAATTGATTACTTATATAAGACGTAAAATGTCTAGAAAAAAGGCATAGCGTAACATACCGTGACAGTCAAGGCCAAATGGCTGACGGCCCCCTTAAGGGGACGCGGAGAACACGATTTCGAACAAAATGGCGGTGGTACCTTCGCGATGCGGACGTCTGAATGTAATTCCAGATGACGGCCACGAGGATATGGGACAGGAGCAAGCATAACCACACGAAAGGATCGAATATGTGATATATTCGGAAGCCTTTCGGTATCTTGGCCGCTTTAGGAGCTATCACGCAGACCCTGTCGAAACCTACGGTTGTTGTGAAGTCTATTAGGCTCATGTTGGCTATGTAGGTCTTCACGAAGAAGAAGGCGAACGATGCTACCGCTCTGCGGTATATCAGATCACCTGGAACAGAAAATTAAGCGGAATATTTCAGCAAACTTGTTTGGCTCGTTTCACTGGAATTTTTCTTCAAGTTGAGTCTGAACTGGAGTAATTTTAAAAATCACCGACACGAAAATACTGAATACGAGGATGTAAAAACAGAAAATCAATATGAAATTATTGGGGTGGAAAAATAATGGAGCAGAAAAATCGTCCAATTTTTAAAAACAGTACCAGTGAAAGAATATCGGTGAAAATGTTTGTGCACGTAATTCGGTATCAAAAGTGTTCAATAAAAAAATTCCGAGTGCAAAATTAGGAGGGTGTGAAAAATAGGGAAAGTTTTATCTCGAAAGGATTGATTAATCGAAATTACCAATGGCTCCGGTGAACGTTCCATTTTTCATCTGGTGGCCATACCTCTCCACCGTGTTAGGTTCGACCACATTCACCTGAAAGTTCAGCTTTCTCGCGATCACGCCCATCAGAACACCGCTGGTCCCGTTGTAACCCCCGGAATACGCGTAAATCGACTTCGGCTCGATTTTTCCGCTGACCTTGTTCGCCTCGTGCACCTGATCGAACATGCTGACGTTGAACCTGTATCCGTTGAAGTTGATGGTGCGCTGGTATGTCATCGTCGACAACAAGTGCAGCAGATGCGTTTTCGATTTCGGCCTGATGGTCTCCAATTTTCCCCATGCTGAAATAATTCAGTTTAATCTTGACCATTCTCCTTCCGAACTGTTGGCAACTTAAATGGAAAAAGTCGACGCACAGAGGTTTCTAATTTCTCTCCGAGCGTCATTTTGACCGATTTTATAATTTATTTATTTTTACTCGTCACAATGTTATAGCACGTAGAAAAATATTAACAATTTTTGAAGAGTCAAACTCTCGTAACCGTGTTACACATTTTCATATTTCCCAGGAAAATCATGTTCACCTGGTCTCGTCAAACGGGCAGCATTTATTTTTATATTTTAAAATCCGGTCGGTGCAGGATAATTCTCGATTAATGCTATACAATGTTTGCAGTACTTTTTACACAACCGTGACCGCAGCACACGGTTTCGAATAATCAATATGTACACTCTTCCGACACAACATTCATTATTCACGTTGTACGTACTTTCTGTTTATTCTTTTTGAAAAATATATTCTCTACATTTCTATGTTTACCTGGGAAATAGCTTTCCCATACTTTACGTAAAGTATTTGGACCTTGGAAAAACGTACTCTGTCTAGTGCTCAAATTTTTATACCTCTACTAGTCACCTGAATAAAGCAATAAAATATAATTACAATAGAAATTGTACAAAGTCCGAATGGACGCAGTATTGCAATGTACATCGGTCGCATTTATTACTCGGTGGTTCTGCTGTTAAACAATGTCTGCAAAAATATGGCTTTCTATTGTAATCACTTTTAATATCCATTAAACGTGGAACGCGTTCGTTCTGCAAATATCGGCTGCTCTTTTCAATAAATTTCTGCCCGTCTAAAAATATATTGGCGAACTCGGGTCCGCCATCGTTTCCACATTTCCGAGGGAATTATCTCTGAATAATTAAACTGCGTGCGATCCAACGACAAGAATTATCTCATTCACCTGTCCCGTCGATTCGGGCGAAAGGATTGTACGAATATAATTCGCATTCCGCGAGATTCGAGAGCGGTTCGTGGAAAAATACATTTTGAATGCGATGCTCCAGCCAGAGTTTCCTCAGTGTCCGATCGATCAGTTCTCTCTCGGCCCTCGGCCCGAGTGGATCATTCCAGATCGCGAACAGGATGAAATGCTCCCTGGCGTTCCACTCGAACGTTCCGGAGTCTAACAGTTCCCCGAACGCCCCCGCGTCTCCCAGAAAAATAATATTCACGTTCCACAGGTCGAAATAACGCCCCTCCTCGGTCCTCGAGTTTCCTTTTACGTGCCATTTCCAATGGAGACCGGCCGTCGCGGTCATACGACCCTGAACACTCTGTCTCCCGACGAGATTATGGCACCGTGACCTCGAATACGGATCGGTGACGCTCGAACTTACGGCTTCCGAGTGAATCTTCAACGAAACGACAGCTTCGCAGTTTTCCGTCGTCGTTTCTAACAGAACATTGTAAAAGTCTACTAGGATTTCTGAGCTGTTCGCGAAAACACCGTGGAAAATTATGCTCTTCGTCTTCGACAGGCCGCAGAGGACCTGGGACCAGTAGTTCACGGCTCTGGAGAATTTTTCATCGAGCTTGCAAGCTTCCGGATCCATTGAACAGACTTCCAGAAAGATCATTCCCAAGAGCAGAATTTTTGAAAGCATCTGGAACCGACAAATTAAATTTTTATGTTAGAAAGTGATTTGATTTACGTAAGGTTTTGTTTGACTGACGCCATCTTTTTTCGGAACCGAGAAGAAACATCATTGCATTATTTTCGTTTCAGTACACTTCCGGAAACCTGTTTCTCAAAAGTAGAGCTTTGAAAATCATCTGGTTCGAACAAATAAAATTTTTAGATTACAGACGGGTTTCCTGGGTCGTATAAATGTTTGTGTAATGTGATTCAGCTGACGCCATCTTGGTGGAACCGAGAGGACGCAAGAAGTCATTGCATTATACATTATTTTTATCCCGGTGCACTTCCGGAAGCATATTTCTCGATAATAGGGCTTGTAAAATTATCTGAGCGGATTAAATTAAATTTTTCGTTTACGTGTTGGTTAGACGATGCCATCTTGTCGGAACGAGGAAGTGCAAGATTTTGAGCAAACAATTTGCAGAAAACGAAGAAATGTTTGATAATTTCGACACTTTGTTAATTGTGTTGACGGTTTACTCAACAGAGCTAGTTTGTTCAACGAAAAATCCCAGCATCTCAGTCGACGTGTACTTTTTCCTATCCGAAAGTGAAAGCAGCCTCGGGATCTAACTTCGTAAACAGAAGATGGCGGGCACCATCTGCTGCAACAGACAGCAACTTGTACCACATGGAAAAGTAACTCGAAGTAGGCTAAACTTTTTCAATATTGTATATTACTCCCGTCGAGAAGCAGAAACATAAACACATTAACCTGATTCCGCGCATCGGGGAACATATCGTTCATAATTAAACCGATCTGATGGATCTTTATGCATTTATGACGTTTACGTATTAGTGAAATAACAAGATAAAGTTTACGTTGAGAAAATATTAGTAGCAATCCCACTGTGTTACATTATCGTAATGAATACGCCAAGGTGCATTTTCCTCTCCTGTCTGACTTCTATAAAATAATGAAAAATGGACATTTGCATTAATATCCACGGTATAATTATCACCAGACTGCGCGTTTTCTGTATTTATCACAAAATCGGATAGGTACAATTTCAAATCAAAATTGCTTTCAGCTTATGGGAATGTTTAATCTTTATGTAAGTAACCAAGTACTAACAATTTGTCATTGTTCTATTGGTCAACAATTACATTAACACTACGCAACACTAAAATTTACTATTCCACATTACTTCATAAAAATAACGGGAACCCCATCTTTAAAGTCTCAATAATCTCAAATTGAAAATATTAGAAAATATACAAATATTAGCGCCATTTTGACGCGACCCGGTTTCCAGAGAAATTGAAATTAGCCACCCGGTTATTGGCACAAGGGTTAACGGGAAAATTTTTATTTAGCTGCAGTCCCTGGCAATTGCCGCTGAAAACGTTTGCGTAAAGATCTCGGGCATAATTATCGCACCTTGTCAACTGTGTTTTAATTCTGATCCGGCTTCGAGAGACGAGCAGGGGCGTAAAACCATTATACGAGCACGAGGGTCGAGGCTGCGGTTACAAGCAGCCGCACGGATTATCGGATTTTCATTTCCGCGCCGCTGCAGGAAAAGACTGCCTGTCACTGGCGTTAAACAACGCAACAAGAGTATTGTTATAAAAAGGTCGAACTGACTCGCAACAGTTTTCCAACCGCTGACATCAACAAGTTCCTAAATGGCCCACTGCAATTAAAAAGTGCTCCCACAACGAACCACAGTACCGAGCTAGCCCTTAACGCTAGGTTCACGGAGCACTAAAAATTGTACATTGCTTTATAAAAATAACATGAATGTATCTATCAGTAGCAATTTTTTAAATGATATATACACCCAAAGAAATCAACTTGTTAACTAATTCCTCATGGATGCATCTTTACACTCTCAATATTCGTAAATTAAACATATTAGAATCCACCATTTTGAATGAGTGAATCTAGTGTTAAGCAAAAGGCTTTTTATCTTCGTAAAACGAGAACTCTAAAACTGAAAATCAGAGTACCAAAATAAAGTAGAAGAATGCTAGCTGATTTGACAGGAGGACAAATGATTCCAGAAAAATGAGTGTTCCTCGAGAAAGAATTATGGTCGTCGCAGCTGGAGGACCCAGCAGAGTGGTATCTTAGTTAAACGGTCGATTCGATATAAAACGCGAGTATCACTCCCAGCGGGATGTCGAGTCCTGAATCACTGTCACCTCGAAGCTGAAGATACCGTGGCCTATCGGAGGAGGATATTACTGGCATAAGCGATCGCACTTTGTTTAGCGTGATCCCCAATTTGCTCGCGGCGGCTGCCGCGTCTTCCTGAGACAGTCGATCAAAACTTACTGCCGGCTGGCCCTCCGGGGCTCTTTGTTGACTCCAACACCCCCGGTTCGGCTTTTCGATCGGCGACCTCTTTCGCGGCCACAGATCGGATAAATCGCCGCTATCCGATCGCGTCGGGTTGAATCAGGAATCAGGAATCAGGAATCAGGAATCAGGAATCGCGTGGGATGAACTCGTTCCGACGGGAAACAGCCGGCGCTATTCGCACCCTTATCGCCGCCATTTCAGTGAAAGTGTAATAAAGCTGACGAACGATGACACCGTAGCTTTCGCCCTCTTTGCGTCGCCCCGCTTTGATGTTTCCTTCGTTTCTTTCCAACGCTTTGCACTTTCACGGCCGGAGCAGAGTGACGAGAAACGGTGTCCAATGACAGATTTTTTATTTTTAGTTTTATTAATTTTTTTTATGACAATTTTAATATTCGTAACATTTTTCCGAGTAAAATGAGTCCAAGCACGACACAGTTCGGAGCACGTTTGCCTGTTTAATACACGATCAAGTGGAGCCTCCATTATCCGAACTAATCGGTTACAGTGATAGAATAAATCCTTACCGTGTTGTATAGGTAAATCCTGTTGGATATAGATCGTTTGCGACTATCGTTTTGTTCTATTTAACTCCGAAACGTGAAATTCACTTGATAATTCAGATGGCGGTTCGGATAATCGAGGTTCTACTGTATCGTGGTTTAAACGAGTAAATCTGATCCAAAGTATGCCGTGTTTGGACTCATTTTAATCGGAAAATTGTGAGGTATATGTTGGTAAAAGTTTGTTGGAAACGAAAAATATTTATCATTATTTAGTATTGTTTCATCGGTGCACCGTTGTTCGCAAGTGATTTTTATTTGAGAGAAAAGAAAGAAACGATTGCTTTACAAAAAAATAGCGATTGCAACCCCTTTAAGGTGATCTAATCCAGATTATCTTTTAGCATGTCATAGATCAATTACGCTTGGCTCGGTGCTAAATTGCAAGAACGTGTTATTGTTTTTGCAGCGAGAAATTCTTTCACCTCAAGAAGCTTCTCTTCCGTAATACTTTTTCTTTTTCCAATGTCCTCGGGGGATGTCGAAATTGTAGCAATTTGTTCTCCACGCTCTCTGATTCGCCAAACTACACCCAATAGCGTAGCTATCGGGGATGGAATTCGTTTCATTTAGAGCAGAAATTGCCTAATTTCCCGGACTGAAGCAAAGAAACTTGTTTGCCAATGTTCACGCGCGATACTGTCCGTCAATTATAATGCGAAGTGCAAATGGAATATGTTCAGCACACAGAAAATTGTATCGAATCATCCGCAGAACGATTTCAATCTTAATTACTACAACTGCAATTACAATTCACCGTTCTAGCATGATTGTCGAAAAAGTTTTTCATTTAATTGGTCCGCAATGGAATTTCAATTGCAACGAGACCGTCCGTTCTAATGAACGCGTTCTTTTAATAATCTTGATAAATTGGATATAACCAATGTTTGTTCAGATAAATTGTTCTGCGGTGTGTTTATAGATTTGGATACACGCATGGTCCGGTGACAACAATCGCTGTTAACATAAATTGTCCTGTAGCCTGTTCACAGATTTCGAAATATCGCGAGTGCATCCTGACAACGATCGCTCCGCGAAAGTTGTAAATTTGCATAGAGATTAACTGTTAAACACCGCATGTAACGTTCGGATTACAAAGGTTCCGTCAACGATACTGAACAGAGATTCATTAATTATGCGATGCTCATTCAACGAATTTTCTGCAAAAAAGGGGACTTGAACGACTGAACGACATTCTTTCATTACAACAACGGTTGTTATCAAACGATCTGTATAATTAAAAGAACGAGCACAATTATTCGGACAAAGAGAGAACGATGCAGGTAATTACATAACCTGTTGATTTAAGAGAGCTCATTATCGGCCTCGCACGCAGACAACTTTTTACCCCTAACCGTTTAAACGCATTTATTTTCCAAGTAATTTAACCTTAATCGTTGCACTCTCCAGCATTGTTACCAAAACGTTGCTGTTAAGCAATTAATTAAGCGCCGGACGGTTTCCAGAAATTAATTACATCTAACAGAGAGGACTAATTTCGGGTTCGCATTCGGAAATTTAAGACGCTGATTAGCATCCCGGTGATCTCGAAACGGAAAGTTACGGTGCACTATGAATGTGCTCTAAGCGACTTAGATGTTCAAGCGATAAGTCAGATTTAATTAACGTTGTCGGGTGTCATCGTCGCCTTTTAATTAAAATTGAAGTTGCGAAGAGCGTCGTTGGGCGACCGATGGGAAAAGTTATTAATTAACCGGTGATAAAAGCGAGAACGGAAAACCGGTGTTTCACCGTTAACTGGCGTGGTTAATTGAATAGGCGAACGACATCCGGTCCAGTCGCGGATGCGTAATTACGAACAACCTGAATTTCAATATGCGATCGCAACGCGACAGCCGAGGTCTTCGGCGAACGTAATTACGACGAGAGACAATTCAATGACAGGTCTTTTCACGCGATCCAATTTTGGTTTGAAGATGACTCCTTTCAATTATCAAGGACACCGTGTAATGCAAAATTATACAAATTTTACACTGAAAATTTTCCTCTCCATTCCCATTTCTACTACAGGAAATTAAAAAGCTAAAACAGGAGACTGCAAAACTTCTACACCGGAGGGCTAATGGCAACACAAGATGGCGGACGAGGATCCGTCAAAATGGCGCATGTCTCGCTTCACTTTATCGCCTGTCGCGAAAGTTTCATGAAAAGATTAATTTTCGAGCTGTCTTCAAAATGGAACACACTGTACAAATTCTACATTGACGAATTAATGGCGGCGCAACATGGCGGAGGATCGTGTTGATTCTATTTACAAGAAAAATTCTTTCACGTCCGCCGAGGCGTTCGAATTTGTAAAATTTCGGAAAAGCAAAAGAAGCAATTATTAAATCTTCCATTCGATGAAGAGGATTATAATTGCACAGTAATTACAGCGAGAAATCGCGAGGAATTTTGGGAACGAGGAACCAACGCCGAAGGAAGCGAAAGGGACAGGAGAGAAGAAAAAACAGAGGGTTGTAAACTAAAGGGGTGATTAACCAGGAATAGTCTCGAGGAATTAGGGGAGGGGCGAGGTAAGAAAACAGGCTCGTTTCCGCCGCGCGATTGTCCGGCAACGTCCGAAGCAACAATCCTCGACTTAATGACTTGTCACGCTAGTGACGTCGAGGACCCCGTAAATTGCGATATAAACGTTCCCTCGATTTGCTCGGGGCAAACAAACGCCGGGCCACGGACAAAAACTCCTGCAAAACTCCGGCGGTTAAGTTCTTCGGAGAAGCTTAAATAGAGGGACGTCGCTCCAACCGAACGGACGTCGTCCACGCCGGACGTCGCTGGTATCCTCTGGGTAAAACGTTTACATCTCCTGGGGCCTGTGCATCGTTGGAATTAATTTTTATCCGAGTAATTACTAGAACAAAATCACCAGTTTGTTGAAACAAATTAATTTTTGCTGTGTTTGTACTTTGCTGTTTGCACTTTGTCCTTGTTGGCGTCCGCCATGTTTTTCAATGAGCATTTGAGGATTAACAGGATTCAGTGTTTGCTAGAACTATTGAACATTTAGTTATTTATTAGGTCTAGTGTAGGTTTTAGTTCATGTTTGAAAGTAAATTCTTATTCTAACGTTTGTTGGTTTACTTGTTAGACATTTAATTCTTTTTCAATCTCTTATTTAAGTAATATTTTCTTTTATAAATTAGTTTCTCCTGCATCTGCGACCGTTTTACCTCGTAGCCGATTATCAGAGACCGCGTTTGCTCTCGATACAGCGTGCAATCAATATAAAAACAATTTGAATATTGCATTACGCGATCTGTTCTCTGCAAAGAGACTTTAAACGTTAATGGCGAAATGTCGTAGCTGTCACATATAGATACATGACGTCGATCGGATGAAAACCGAATGAAAAATCACCGTGTCTTTTGCACATGCAACGCTGACGATGTTAAACAATTTTTCATTCGCTTTAAACGCGGTAAAATTCGATTACAAAATCGGCTTACTAAAAGTATTAACCGCGAACACTTGTCAATAAATAAATGCAAAAATGTGCGTAAAATAAATATTACCCACAGATTACAAACAATAATCTTCGTCAAAGAATTACAAAAAAACTTGATTCAATCAAATAAAATTTAATCCTTGAAATATGCGGTGAGGCTTTTTCTAGGTAATGCTGGAAAAATAATTTTTGCACAAAAATTCCGCACTGTGGTTGTTGTAAAGTTGTCCGAAACATAGTTTAGTTATGTGTGTTTCGAATTTTTTTAGTTGGAAGCCTCGAAGCGACAGTAAAATTGTTTCGACGGTAATTCGATCAAGGCGCTGATAGATTGCATTAATTCCGTACAGGACCCACCCGTTAATTAGTGTGCACTGTCCCGTGTCCGGCAAATAATTCGACGAAAGCAGCGCGAAAAGTATGTCGAGCCCGCGAACAAAGGAATAACGCTTTAAAACGCGAACGACACAAAGAGACCAAAAAGAAAAATAGTGAAAGCCATCGGATTTATTTTATTCTCAGCTTCAATGTGCTTTCGGTATAGCTATCGTTCAAACCGTGGATCGCTTTTGTATTCGTTTCGACATCGCTGAACAAGAAAATCGCTCTATTAGGATCGCGATCATGTTCGAATTTTTCGAAGCGTTTTTCGAACCGTCCAAAAGAGCAGCACGATGCAATAAGAGCATGAAGTATCTTCACCGAAGATTGATGGAACCGGCACTTAGATTAATAAGATAATTAACCGATGGCGTCCCGATCCCATTAAAATGGAAGGGTCTCTTGACGAAGAAGAGGAAAGAAAAATTAATTGATGAAAATGCAAATTGAAATGGCTACCATAGGGACCTGTCGAGGGCTTAATCGTATATTCATAAGTCAGTTCGCATAATTCTATTTTAATTTGCACAAGAACATTAAAAATTCAAGAATGTTCGAAAACTCTGAAGAACCGCATTGCCTACGGAAATATTTAATATTTCTTATCTAAGCAACAATCTAAAAAGGAAACCATACTTGATTGCTTACTGGAATTATGTACACATTATTTACTATTTAATAGGTTTCGAACATTGTGTTGAATATCAATGGAAATGGAACGTCTGAGTCATACTAACTGGTTCCCAAGGGGACATTTAACACACTAAAAACTACTGAAACCAGTGGAAATGTCTGGCTACTAATTTTTTCTTTCGCTATCACTGAAATTGTACAAATTTTGTCATCAGACAATTTTTCAGAAAAATGAAGTTTAATTCCGGTCTTATCATTTCCACGTACTACTTGCTATTTCCGGAGATTATAATGCTCGACACAGTTTCGAAGCCTGAAAGAGATCGCGAGCGAAAGTCGATGGGCAGGATAGCGGCAATAACGATATTAAAATACGCCGGAGCGTTGTAACGCGCTTCTATCTTGTTTTCTTTTTTGCAGTCGATCCCCAAGGGTTTGAATATTACATCGCCAAAGGAAAGTTTCCCGGAAACGAGCGAACCCGTCAAAGGTAACGACTTCATTCTTCCCGTTTCGTGGAGTCATCGTTCGGTTTTCGACGACGGTCGTTTCCGCGTGTTAGTTCCCAACGAGGAAAATTCGCGACCGAACAAAACCGGTCGGACGTCGTTTGTCTGTTTTTTCGATCGCGAACTTCCGCGAGAAAATGAGCGACAACGTCGCGCGCTCCGGCTCCGCAGTTGCTCCTTTTATTGCCCCGAGGAGCGTCGAACCAGGTGATTTACGACAGTTTCCGTGTGCTCCACGTTTCTCCGCGATCGATCTGTTCGAGGACGAGAATCTTCGTGTTAGATTCCGATCTGACGAGCACTCTCTTATCTTTATAGGCTTCCGGTGAACCGCCGCTCGAATATTCACTGTATCATCATTGTCGTCACGGCCGCCATCATTCTTTCGACGCAGGAAGAGCGCGGACGCTTCGGTTGAGAACGCTCTTCCCGGGGCCGCCATTTTGGTAGCGGTTCAGTGCTGCAAAGGATTCAGAATTAACTCAACGCGATAATTATTTTACTATTCTCGATATTCGTTCTTGATGAACAACTCCTGGGGAACGTGTTGGACGAGGATTGAGACTGAATTTAGTGTGACAATTATCTTAATGTTCATACTTGTTGAACAACTTGTGGAGAGTGTGTTGGACGAGGATCGAGACCGAATTTACTGTGACAATTATTTTAATGTCCATTCTTGTCGAATAATTCCTGGAGAATGGACAACAACATCATCCCTGGGAGACCATGAAGACTACCATCCGCTCGATACTGTTCTGCATAGCATTTCTCACGGGATCGATCGTGGCTCAGCGGATCGCCTCTCTGCGTAAACGATTGCATTGTTCCGCAGAGCGTCGGTCGGACGATCCAGAAGCCGAGAACTTGAAGACAATCCTGAACTTCGTCCACGACTCTCCGGAGTTCCGTCCTCTGGCGTTATCGGTGATCTTGCCGGAGTTTCGCTCGAGTTTCGTCGACTTCCTGCTCGAGTATGCTAGCGAGGCCTCGATCGAGAGATCTGGATCGGTGTTCCCCATTTACAAGATCAGATCCCGGGACTTGTCCTCGGCGATCACTCGGATGAATCGCTCGCAGATCACCTGGATCATCTTCGTCGACGATCTGTACAGCCTTTACGTGTACGCGTATTGGCAACCCGGGCTCTGGAAGAGCAGCAATCAGTATCTCATCTTCGTCACGAGTAGGAGGGTTGTCGAGCGCTGGAGGAATTTGCTGAAGAAGTTGTGGACCAAGTACGGGGTCTACAGAGCGCTCATCGTACCGTTGCACGATGACTTTGGCTGTTTGATTAGATTCAGGCCGTTTCAGATTTATGGCGAGGAATTCGGAGACGTTGAGAAGTTATGTCTTCAATCCGCGGCCATAGAACGCTCTGAAGACTCCTTCAATGCATCTTCGGGGAATCCTGAGGACCTTGAAGACGAGATAACGTTGTTCCAGCCTGCTGAAGAACGTCAGGGGGTATTGAACGAGAGCACTCGTCTGTTCGAAAGCTTTTGCAACCTGAACAACCATCCCCTAAACGTGACAGTCTTCGAGTCCCTGCTGATGGGGTACAGTTACGATGAACAGCACAGGTTGAAACTGTCCAAGGTAGACGGAGACGTGGTCTACTCCCTGGAGAAGGCTCTGAAGTGCAAGTTCCACGTGACTTTTATGAGGAAGCTTGATTTCCAGATGGACGATCCGTTCGACAAGTCCTTGAAGGAGATCGAGAGTGGCAACGCGGAGATAGTGATCACAGGGTTCTTCGTCAAGGTGTACACCAGGCATACACAGTTCCAGTTCACGTCGTCTATGTACGAGGACAAGTTATGCTTCCTGTCGCCGGATTCTGGATTGGTCCCGAAAGCCTACATGCCCTTCATGCCGTTCGAGAAGGACCTCTGGATTGTGCTCATGGTGTACAACTTTCTGATCAGTTTGCTGTGGTGTTGCTTGAGGCATGCCAGCCTGACGTTCCGTCGGACGAAGGTGGTAGGAGAGCATAGTCTTCAAGCTGAAAGGAGTCTAAGTAGGTCCTCTAGCAGATCTTCTGATCAATTGAACAGGTATCTAGAAAAGCTAGAAGCTGGCTCTTCGAAGGATTTGGAGCGAGAAGAAGGACCACCGGAAGTGATCCAGAGGCAAATTGGATTCTCCAACAGGTCCTCTTTCTCTAGTCAATTGAAGAAGCACCTAGAAAAGCTGGAAGTTGGCTCTTCAGAGGACTCTTCTTCTAGTCAACTGAAAAGGGACCTAAAAGAGCCAAAAGCTGGTTCTTCAGAGACTTCACAGCCCAGAAAAGATAGATCTTCTTTCTCTAATCGATGGAAGAGACATCTGAAAGAGCTGAACGGATCTTCGGTGACCTTGGAACCCAGGAAAGAGCCACCGGAAGTGCCACAGAGATTGTTGAAGTTCTCCCACTTTGTTGAAGTCCTCTGCTACCCTCTCCAGAAAGGACAAAGCCCAGCGCAAAGTTCACTGCTCGTTGGAACACTATTCTTCGGACTCATAGTCAACGGAGTCTACCAGAGCTGTCTAGTGTCTAGCCTAAGCAAGCCCTTTCACTATCCCCAGCTGCAAACCTTGGAGGATGTGGTGGACTCCGGCAAAACGTTGATTACCAAGTATGCGAACCTGAAGACCGCCTTTTTAGACGACACTCCGGTCGGCATGAAGCTCGACCAGATGATCCACGTGATCAGTTCGCGAAAGAGGACGAAAGACTTGGTCGCCTTCGAGAAGAAGATTGCTATTACCAGATACTATACGATGCTAATCGGAGACTTCGCGTACTACGATAAGGATGGGAACCCATTGATCTATGTCGTTGACGAGTGTCCCATGAACTATCGCGTCTCTTATGTTCTCAGATTTCAGTCCCCCTATGCTGAGAGAGTGAACTTCATTTTGCTGCGGCTGAACGAGGCTGGGCTGCCTGCTTTTTGGTTTGAAAACATGATTTATAAGAAGAAGATTTTCAAGATGCGGAGGAAGCTGAAGAACGAGGAGAGGAAGATCATTCTCACGTTGAATCACTATTCTCTCACGTTTCTGCTGTTGCTGGCTGGGCTGATCGGTGCCACGATCATTTTCGTCGCCGAGGTCTATGTGGCCAGACGAGGTACATAGAAGAGCGGCCATTTTGTTTTCACGACGAGCTTGCTGGGAAAATGAGAATCGATGGACCGAGGATTTTTAATGTGGTATGTATACAATTTTGGAAATGTGAGAGGAAACACGTGAAAGCAAACGGAAGCGAAATAATTCAACAAAACGTGTTACACTTTGTTGAAAATTGAAATTAGTTAAAAAATAAAATGTAAGAATGCAAACACTCTAACTCTAACATTTTGTTAAAAACTGTAGAAATTACGCCGAAAGCGAATAAAACGGTCCCCTGCAGACTACACGCGACAAGCTGAGGATTAAAATGATCGACGGCGGATTATGGCGGATTATGGTATTATTGACGTCGAGAATAATCATTTGAATGCAGTATTTTACCAACGAAAGCTAGCTGGTCATTCGTAAAACGAAATATGTTTTATTGTAGCCACAAAAGATCCGCGAATTTCTGGAATAGAAACAACAGATCCAAGATGGCGGACGATCGTCGGTTCAACTTAATATTTCGACGTTACACTGTTTCGCAAACTCTCCGCTCGCGTTTAAGCACGGAGAATTGAGAGGAGCGAAGATTTTGTTCCCGTTTCGGCAGGCATAAACATATCTCTCGGATAAACGAAGCGGGATCTCCCCAGAGAGATAGAGAAAGAGAAAGAAAGAAGAGCTATCCCGATGTGCTTCATTTCACCGGTATATATAAAGCTTTCACATAATTGTGTCGGGTAGCAGCTGCAATTCAAAGAAAGTTCTGAGATACCTTATCCATTACAAGACTACCAACTTGTTTCCTAACTTCTCTGCTAAACTGCGTTTATTACTCCAAGTAAACGGATGCTGGAACAACGTGGTCCATGAACGTTACAGCGATTGAATCTCATTCTGCCGTTATTGCATCGAAACAAACTGTTATTACACAAGTTGTATATTTCATTAATCGTCACTTATTAATAGACTGCAGATTGTATGCATTTATGACTAACATGAACAGATCGAATACAAAACAGTAAATTTAAAGAATTTACTGATATCCTCATTGAATATTGTTAAATTTTTGTGAATTAAAACGAAGACTGTTATGTAAGTTCATATGTTTGTAGACTCTATTGTAAATCATAAGGGGAGAGTTAATTCCGGCAACTGAAAGAGTAAAGCTTACGGTGGAAAGAACGTAAAGATGGCTACCGCAAGGTTTTACTAGACGCAGCGCTCACCTGACGATTTCAATTATGTTTCTTTAAAGTTCTACTTAATTTTCGGTGTTAATAAAATTATAAAAATGAAGTACTCAAGTGAACAATTCACTGTTCCCCACTTTTAGTCCTCTTTAAACAAATTTAGTATCTGTATTAGTGAAATAACATTCCTTCCCTTTCCCTCAATACCGTCAGCCATGTTTAAATCAGATAAAAGCGGGAAAGTGTTCCTAATTTAAAAAGCATTAGTCTTCTAACAAATTTAGTGTCTGTGTCTGTAACATTCTTTTGTGTTTCCACAGCATCCTTCGTCATTATTAAAGTAGAAGACTCGGAAGAAGTTCTCGACTTAAGAAGCATTGTTTATCTGAATAAACTATCACCACCGCTTCCAAAGACCGTCGTTTCCCAGAATTTAAAAAATTTGTACACAACCTAAACGCTTCCGGCGCCGATAAATCGTCAAAAGGTTAGCCGCTTTGCACCAAAAAGCAAATTAGCGAAGCTCCGGCATTTATGCCTTTTTAATTGGGTTCTCGGAACCTGTCTGTCCGAAGTCGTCGCTTTGAGAACTCGACAGCTGTTTATCGTTTCCATCGACGCCCACTCGTCGTCATTTTCTCGGCCACGTTTCCACGTCTTCCGCTTTTATTTTTTTCGACGGGCGAAGGATAGACGATCTTGTTTATTATTAACGCGACTCGACGACATGGAAAAATATCCCGACGGCAGTACACGCTAGACATCTGACGTTGTCGGTGTTCGAAATCGAGGATGTCGATAAAATCGATTCAAAGGACTCGAGAAAAGGACGAATCAGGAGATATCCTCGGGTACACGTTTACCGGGCACGTGTTGACGGGTCGCCGACCGGTTCCATCGGAATTCTAACCTTTCTGTTAACATAGTTAGCATAGTTAGCATAGTTCTCACCGCGAAACCATTAATTATCAGTTTCATTATGCGGAACGGTTTGTAACTTATTGCGTGTATTATGCAAACTTCTCTCTCTGTCTCTCTCTCTCTCTCTCTCTCCATCCCTCTCGCTATTTGCGGTGTCATGAATTTCATGCGCGATACGTCATTACCCGCTCGCCCCGTCGCATAAATTATTGACGCTGGTGGGACGCCAACTATCGTAAGCCGATATCGACAAAAATTCTGCGGAATTTATTATCCAGCGTGGCGAGATAAAATTACAACGGAAAATATGTGCAGCAGGGTGCCACGGAATCTGGAAAATATTAAACAAACTTTACGTTGCGCGGCAGCGAACGTTTTAATATTTAACTGGGTTCTGGCAGCAACTTTTTAATTAATGTGCCACGTCAAAGCGATGTCCAATCAGTGACTTAGCGTTCATTCAAATAGAATTCGTTAAAATAATCCATTACCCCAGGTAATTTTCTAGTTTACGAATACGGTCGCGCTGTTGCCGTCGAAAAGTATATGAACATTTTTTAGCAATCGTTCTGAACAAATTTTTGTTGTTATGAAAAATAGTTTGGAAAACCTTTTCGATGGTCTTCATCAACTTTGCACTTCAATGCAGAAAAGAAGCTTCGTAAAAAGTTTTCTAGGTCAATCAAAACGCCCAAGGATCTCCCCCGGCAGGACAAAATGGGCGACACGAGATTCCTTTCCACCCTGCGAATCACGTCTCCCACAAACTACGCTGAACGTCTTCAGGAAACCACGGGAAAACGTGCGTGAGTCGTTGAAGAGGAAATGAGCCGGATTCGGAAATTCTTTAGGCGAGTTGATTCGGCAAAGAAGATTCAGGTCGATTAGGGGCGGCCGTGCGATTTAGCAGATTCCTCGGAACAATACGCTCCTCTGTCAGGAGGAGCACTTCCGCAACAACAACCTAATCGTGCTTCCAAAGAGCATTTGGTTCCGTAGAAATGAGCTACGTGCCGCGAATCCGAAATACGTCTCTTTCCCCCGGGCGAGCCTATCTTCGGCTACAGCCCGACCGACTCGCATAATTAATTCGTTTAACAGCGTCGCCTAAACCGACAATCTCGTTCCCGGGTCTGCGAGTTGTTGTTGGACGGCTAAACAACCACGTACACTTCGCGTTTTGCGTTCCCGGGGCCGTCGAACTTCCTATCGCGCCCTTTACACCGGAACTCTGACTTATCAGCGATCCCCTGTAACCCTGCGAACTTTTAATCGCTTCGCGAAATTGTTCGCCAAACGATTCCACTGTCTGCTGTCTGTGCTCGACATTCCTGCGAAATTTTTACGTCGGTCGTAAAAGCAGGAAATTGTTGGAAATTTCATTTTAAAAGCCGGCACCGTCCAACTCTGTTTTTCTACACGGTAAATACGTTCCTGAAAAAAATTCACCGAAAAGGAATTTCAGCATAAAATTTCTGATCCTCCACGATATTTAACCTGTTGTAATTCTGGAAAAACTAATCGCACAGCAATAAACTTCGACTCGTTTCGAAGCTCGAAGATTCTACTTTCGGTCACCGTTGTTCAATTCCCCTAAGATATTTTTGCATGAATGTAGCAGACGAGAATCTGAAGACTCATTTTTCCTTAAAGATGCCTGTACATCTTTCGTTTAAACGTTAATAAAACGACCGAAAAAAATCGTACATCAAGTTTCTTTGTGTCCTCGTAAAGGGGAGACTTCAATCTTCGAATTTGAGGAATGTTTAATCGCGAATAAAATTTTTCAATGTTTCCAGAGTCGCTTCAATGGGAATGATTCTCGAGGTGAAACTTGTCTCGCGTGGATCTTTAAGGCTTGGAAAATTCATGCGTTGGTTACGAGACAATTGTTTTCTACCCGGTATTGATTATCCAGCAGGGAAGAGCCCGAAGTATTTTCGCGAGGAAGCTGATCCCCTGCACGTGTCGAGCGAATCCCGTTTCAGAGAGGAGGGTGTGAATAAAATACCAGCGCGAGTGAAAAACCGGGGAAGGAACGGGATCAAGAGACATCTCTAATTATTTATTCGCGTGGTTTTCGCTCGCGAATAAATCCGCTTCGCGTAACCTGAATCGTTTGAACCGAGTCCGTTCGAGCTTGTTTCACAGTATTTATTCTGTAGCTGTTATTCATTTTTATTTTACCAAGTTGCAGATTTATAAATCTGCCGTGGACCAACAACTTACAATAATTCTTGAGTGAGGAAGCAGACTACTGCTGCAGCCTCTAAATGTAATTAGCAGAGTTTCCGAAAACCGGTCGCGCTACGCGAGCCATGAAATGATATTTTTTCCGAATTCTTCCGTGACCTGTCTCGGACGGAGCCGAGGTCAAAGGTAACCGAGAAGCGAGCTCGCGAATATAAAAGCAACCTCTGACAGTCGACGGATATCCCTGTGCATCCGTGAACGCCGAAATTTTCACATTCGCGCAACGGGCTCTGGTCTACTTCGATATTCGAACGGCGCTCCCTTTGTCTGTATTTTTGCCGGAATTTGCGAGCGAACTGGAAACTGGCTAGAATTTACTATTCCACATGAAACCGTACACCACCGACAGGAAGCGTATCAATACAAAGAAAATTTTTGCGAGAAAAGACCTAACCCTAACCTTAACCTCAAGACGACCAACAAATGATTTTTACGCATTATCGAGATCCGAGAAAAAAGAAAAATTCAAGACGTTTGGTCCAATTTTAAAAAAGTTTTTAGCTTTTTCAGGGTGGTGTCCACTTTGTTTTAGAAACAGAAAATATCTTGCACCTTTCTGCGCTATTCCAACAATCCACATGTTCCCTCGATATCGCGTCAACTACGTATAAAACATAAAAGATTTCATTTTATAGGCAAATTAAAATCCTATCATTGACATTGATCAACAAATTATAGTCATAGTTACCGATACCGATCAAAGAGCCACCCACCCGTTCTAATCCTTTTATTGTCGCAGCCATGATGACCGAGAGAGGTGCTAGAAAAAACAAGTGGAAGGACATGAGCTGTAAAAAGCGTTGGAAATTCATGTCGAACCATTTTCTCGGCAAGATAAGGTGTTTTATCCTTTTTTTTTTACTCCTAGGTCCATTTGTTCTTCGGTTCATCTGCCGGGAGGTTTGTCCGAGGGCAGCGAAGAGACTATAGTGATTTCCGCGTCGCCTCCCCCGTTTATGATCCAGCACTGGCCCTAATCTCGTCGCTCATCTTCGTTTGCTGTCCACCATTGGCGACTCGACACGGTTAGTCTCTCTGCGCTCGCAAATAAACACGATCGTGGCAAGTGACAAGCCGACCTGGAAGTAGACGTGCGACTATCGATCCTATTGTCAAGAACAATCAATAATACCGACATGTTGCCAACACTTTGTTCTACACCCAACTATACTTTTTCACACGATTTTGACGTAACACCAAAAAGTATTCGAACACCAAACATTCGATTCCAAAACTATTCGAACACTGTCGAGAAATTGTCGATGTTCAAACAGTGATTATTTCGTTAAAACAAATTGCCCAATAACAATCCTGGTCTCATTTTAAAGCTTCAGACTTCTACTTTCAGTGACCATAATTCATTTTTGCCTGAGACAATTTTGCACAGCGTGACAGGTGGAAAACTGGACACATGTTTTCTCTCGAGAATCCTATCAATAAAACCTTTGAATCTCAAGGTCAGAAGGTCAACAATTTTTTTTATTGCGTCCTATTTTACTCATCACAGGGATAAAATAGAATGCGATGCAATGAAATAAAATTGTTGACTTTTTGGCCATGAAGTTCAAGGTCAAAATTAATTTTGTGCTACCTTGCGTACAATAATTTCCACCAAGGGTGTATAATAAATTCTATACAATTCTACTATCTCTAAAAATAGTTGGGTGTAACGGTTCACATTGTTCGCATCAACCAGATGTTTATGGTTGACGGTCCTAGCTCTACCTGGCAGATCGCGAACGGTATGAGCAGGTGCCTAACCGTGATCCTCCTGTGTCGTGTAATGGATTCGTCCTCGGGAAGGACGTGGCTGCTGGAGTGCGAGGCGGTATGGTCCCGGTACCATTTCCCGTAGAATCCAGCGTTGTTTAGCCTGGCCAAAATACTGTTTACACGGCCAAGGAACGGCGAACCTGGAACAGTGTTTGTACTCCTGTATTTGACGAACTGACACCGACGGTAAACGACTGATAGCCCGCATCACGCTGACACTCGTTTGCTCCCTGACCCCTCACCAGAGCAAACGCATCACTGTTTAAACAGTGTTCGAGACTCCGTGGTCAAAGCGGCCCGCCCCGCGGCTGTAAGTATGCTCTCTTCTGCTGGTCCCTCAATCGTTTAAATTGTTAACTGTACATTTCTCGTTTCCCAGTGTGCATTCGCAATTAAAAATGGTGAAAATCAATAAAATGACAAAAATAGACCAAAAATCTAATTTTCGCCATTTTTAATCGCCTACATACTCATGAAACAATCAATTCAGACATAACTTATACACACTTGTACATTTATATGAAAAATGGAAAAATTAATAGAACAGAATGGAAAATATTTTTTTCAATTCCTAATTTTATCTTTGAATTTTAATTTAAAATCGCTACGAACTTTCGTTCCACCCCAATACCTTCTATCATTTGTAATAAATTTTTAAATATTCGTCAGAGTATGGTTTACATATAAAAAAGTAAGTAATATAAATAAGAAAGTACATATCTAGTTCAGCTTGTAGTAATTTTTTAGTATCAAAATCTTAAAAAATGGCTGAGTAACATCCCTACCTACCGGAAATGGTTCTCCTAAGGATACCGTAACGGAGAGTGGCGAGCCCGATTTCACGGAGCCGGATGATCGTAAATAAAAGATTCATGAAGCCTCGGCTAACATACATGATTTTATCTAGTACACGGGCGAAGGGTTCTTGAAAATATCGATTTTTTTTACAAATTGCCAGTCGTGTAGCGTAAAAATATATTTTTCCCTTAACCAAATTCTTCGTTGAGTTCCCGGGGACCTCATAAAAAGAAATAAAAATAAAACGAGAGGATTGAAATTTTTGAAGATTTACTGGGAATAATTGCAATTAGTTTCGCTCGGAAACGCGTATTTTGATATTAAAAACGAACAAAACCAATTTCCGTTGATACTATACCGCAAATTTAATTTAGGAAAAATTGAATCTGGATGGAATTTCTACTCTATCAGTGGTTTAATTGTTATATCGCGGATTTTGTGCAATTTTAACGTAAACGGTGAAGCACAAACTTGTACGAACATTATAACAATTAAGAATATTGTTATTTCTTGAAAGAAGAAATACATTTTCATTTAATTCGTCCTGTTTCCGCATAAAATATTCATTTGACAAGATTCGCTGTTTATTCGTCATATTCCAATATGCAAATATTTTTCGAATTTGAATAATGAATGTAACGAATTATGCCATAACGAAAAGAGCATAAAATTCCCGGTCTGACTACCACACGATAAATTCAGCAAGCTTCCGGGAAAATGGAAAATAATATCGAGACTGTAAAAGACAAGAAATTGAAATTGAATGTGAAGAACAAAAGAGCTAACCTTCCGGTATAATATGAGCCAGAATGTAGTCCTTAGGGCACTCTTTCATGATGTGCAATTTTCGTCTTTGATACTCGTTGTACTTGAAGGGCAGCGTCGTCAATTGGTACAGGTATGCAGCGTCCTTGCTGCGGAACAATCTCCGATTGATCTCCGTCTCGTTCGCATACATCATTCTATCGCGAAGACGTTTCAATATTGGAGACGTGCTATCTGTCAGGGCATCCTCTATGATGTCCCTTGAACTCGTCAAAATTGCCAATCCTCGAAAAAGAAGAGAAAAACGCGATCTTAGAGATCCATTCGATCTTCTGTGTCCATTTAATCAATTTAATTCGACTCGGGATTCTGGTTTGGCAAAGCGAAACGACGTGAAAAATAGCCTAACGTTAGGTTAGAGCCATTTATGAAATGGTCGTTTAGGGGAACACGGTGGAAATCCGTTGGAAAAATGTTTCGAGTCCCGGTACGTTGAACCTTGAGATCACGAACGGAAACGACATCGAAATGGCGGATATGTGATTTGCGACGTTTCGCTTTACGTTCATGGGATTGTCGTCTTCGCGCCAATGGCTTCAAGCAATAGACGCGACCGGAAACGGGTAGTTACCGCTCTCCTCGAGCTGCTCCAAAGTGTCGATGTCGTCGTAATAGTGCAGCCGGCTGAAGCTGGCCGCCAGCTGCGACGTGAATACTCCATTCAGAATAAGGCCGAGCCACAAGCTGCAAATCACGAACAATCTCTCCGGGAATGAGGGCTTGCATTTCTCGAAAGGTTGCGTCGGCTGCAGCATGACCTTCGTCAAGTATTTCACGAGGATCATTAGCCGCGGGAAAATTACTTTCTCGAGTCGCCGCGGACGGGATCTCTTGGCAAATCTGTGGACAAAATTGTACTCAAAGCGAACAACTTCCCGGGAACTTAATCACCGCCATTTAACTAATCGCCATCTTGCCTTTACGTAACTGTCACCCGAGAAGTTCAATTAAGTTTCATTCTGGTGATATCTAATTTTCTAACGAAATCGTTAATATCGAGTATTCTAGTGAACAATTCGTTTTCTATTTATTTCTAACATGTTTTCAATCTGTTTGCATATGTGATCCGACAAGTTTCGAGGAACTGATTCGACAAGCCGCCATCTTGCTTTTCCCGTAACAGCCACCTGGGAATTTTAACTAGGCTTTTCTCAAGTTTGACTTAGTCTTCGGTGTCTAGAAAATCGTTAAAATTAACTATTCCTGTAAACAATTCAGTGTCCCCCCTTTCTATACGTTTCCATAATGTTTCAGTGATTATGTCAATCGAAGAACACGCGTCTCCGTTTGCCTCGCCGCCATTATGCACGCAGAAAAGAGCGGGAAGCCGTATCGAATCTAAACAGTATCGAAATTTATCCAGACAAACAATGAATAATTCAACTTCAAGGTGCAGATACGCTAGCAAGTAGCTTGCGGCATATTATCTCAAACGTGTTTACACACGGCACGAGAATCGCTCGGCCAAAAATTGAATAAATCGAAATGCCGAACGCCCAAAGCGAAGCCTCGAAAACGAAAAATCTCGAAACAAACGAAATACCAGGAATAATTTCGGCTAGCTGGCCAGAGCAAATAGCCCACAGGTTTCCGTCGAAAAGAGCAATTTACGCAGTTGAATGTTTGCTCACCCGCGAAGTGGTGCATCATGTTTTCCAGCGATTTCGCTCGCAGACTCGGATTGATCAGCGAGGGAACGTGGCTCGCCGCGATATTCGTGCGATCTGCGCTCTGTTTTGCAACGTCGGCTGCCCTGCGGCGAGTCTGCGATGGTGTTTGCAAATCCCGAGCCTTTTAAACTCGTGTAGATGATCGCTATCACGAAGTAGCTGGAGAGGATCAATAGCCAGACGTGGCCAGTAAACGTTTTCAGGATCACCAGGTATTCCGGTACCGGAGGAGCCTTGGGCACGAGGACGCAGAGCTTGTCGCTGGTTATGGCATTGGTGAATTGGATCCGTTTCGTTAAATAGTACTTGACGAAGAACTGGTTGAAGGACAAGTCGCTGTGGCCGTTGATCAGCTGATCCAGGGTGCCGAAGAAGACGCCATTTTCCGACCAACCGTGCTTGTCTTTTTCTGGGATTAGGATCGGGGTAACGTTCATCATTCTGGTGACTGCTTCTAGGTACCTGCGATCAGGTTTACATGTTATTTGAAGGTTAGCTTCCGATGTAAAGGAACAACTCATTGGGCAAGTCGCCATCTTGGTTTCTACGTAATCGTCACCTGAGAATTTCAATTAGCTGTCTTTCTGGTTGTATTTAATTTTAGGTGTTAATAAAATTGATACTATTGAGTACTCTATTGAACGATATGCTCTATATATGTACATTTCTAATATGTTGTCAATCTATTTACATAAACAAGTATCGAAGATCTGACTGAACAAGACGCCATCTTGCGTTTCTACGTAGCCGTCACCTGACAATTTCGACTAGATTTCTTTCTGGTCGTATTTAATTTTCAATGCTAATGAAATCGTTACTATTCAACATTCTCTAGTTCTTTTCAAATTGGAATTTCACTAAAATATGTCCAAGCTTGCCTGTAGTCCACGCCGCCATATTGATCTCCCGTCTTGGTCATCGTGGTCGTCTCAAAGATAGAAATCCTCAAGGGACACTTCCCGAAGCTCAGTTTCTCTTCAAAAAAGTCCGAGATGTCGGTCAAATTGGCATAATTGACCCTCAAAAAATCCTCTTCACCTCCAGCGCATCCGCCACCGAAAACTCTGAAAGGATCGGGTCGGATCGCTTTCGAGGATCCACCATCCAGAATAATGATCTTGTAGATTCTCCTAGACCTCCACAGTCTCTCGAACATCCGCCTACAAAATCTCTCAAGGTCGCAGAAGCTCAACGAGCCCAGGCTCTGCAGGATGTAGAAACTCTCGGGATGCCACACCGAAGTCAAATGCGGCGGATTCAGCATGCTCTTCAGGCTATCGATGCGCGAGAATCGAAACAGAACGCATTCTCCGGGTTCGATCACTCGATAGTCCTTCCCCTGGTTCTGCCAGTTCAAAGAGATCACGTGATCCAGAGTGATCAGTCTAACAGGGACGTTGACGTGGTTTAGGATGTTTCGAGGAACGCCAGAAGCGTCTTCGCTCCCGTCATCGTCGAGAAGTACAGTCAGCAGGGCTGTCTTCGTGGTGTTCGCCCACTTTTCCAGAAACGGGTAGACGGCGGCATAGTTGTCGCACTGTTTGCCTGGATTCTGGAGTTCGCATGCGACGAGCAACAACATGGTGGACGTTACCATCGCGCGGAATGCGGCGGACATCTTGTCGACGGTGGGAAATCGGTCTTGGACGCTGAAAGCGAGCAAACAATCGTCGTGTCGGACATTTCACGTTGTTACTGTTACATAAATAATTATAATTCACAGATAAGGTAGAAAAGGAGATTCATTTAATTTATAAAATTCTGTAGTTGTCGGCAACAGTAGCAGAAAATTCTTTCTTCTTCTGAACAAAAGGTAGAAGGGTTTCCGGTGGATTGAAGCCGTAGAAGAGAATGCACGGAAGGAGTCTAAGGCTGTACTTTCTTCAAGGTTCGAAAAATCTCTCGAAGACTGCGAGACGCGTTGGCGTACGCGTGTCGCCTCGGATGGGGTCTTTTTTTGAAGACGGCAAAATAAATTCGGTCGAATAAGTAAGTGTTTCACAAATTCCAGGAGCTTTTTCTCTTCCATAACGTATGTCTCTGAATACGCGAGGGCGAAGGAGCCTCGAGCGAGGCTTTACAGAACGCAATATTGTGAATATTGGAGAGCCTGATATTCTTCAAAGGCCTTTAACGAACCAATGTTGCAACTTCTTACGATCGAAGTCTATATCGGACGCAGCTGGCGGATGTCACGTATGATGTTACTCCATTTGCCGTGGGAGTCATAACGATAACCTGATTATCTCATCTTTTGATCTAGTCCTTTGCGAAGCACCGTGTAATATTTCATATTTAGATTAATTTTCGGCTTATTTCCCCGTCGCTGTTCCCTTCTTACGGGGACGTGGCCACGATATGCTAATGAAAACATTTTTGCGTCATTATTAGACTGCGGGTTAAAAAAATTAGCAGATCAAGTTACAGTTCAAGACAAAGGACAAACAAGAAGTACTGTTCTATGGGCCTCTGCAGTTCATGCAAACAATTTTTATTTTGCATCCGCGGTGCTTACCAAATTGGTAATGAAATACTTAATGGCGAGAATGATTGGACCACGTTGAAAAGCAAAATGAAAATTTTCTGTGCCAATCGCGAGAACTTCTTCGTTCCTACAGGGTGTCCCGAAAAATACCGAGAACCCTCGACTTCTGTTCCGTCTCTTGTTCACGACTCAACGACAGCGCGAGGCCATCGCTCCGCTCCGCGTGTCTGGTTCGTGTTTCTGTTAATAACTCGAAAACAAAACGCTCCAGCGGGAAATGCCAAAGGAAAATGGTGCTCAGAATCTTCAGTTCTCGATACTTCTTCGGACACCCTGTACAAAATGGTCACCGGAGCAGCGATATATTGCAAAAGGACAGAATATGACATACCCTCTCTTTTTGGCACTCAGCGATGTCGAGAGGTCAACTTTGAAACAAGAAGAGGGGGTACTGATTTTCTTATCGTAAAATAAACACCGTCGGAGCAAAACTGCGCCATTTTAGCAAGGTCTGAAGCGAAACAGAACGCGTTGAAATTCGTGTAATCTTAACAAAAACCATTCTACGAATTGTTTTATGGGACCTCGTCGTTTCCCCGTCCTTCGGCCGCTTTAATCCCATGGTTATTGGAGATGGCCGCACCCTAGGAATGCGACTTCCGGTGCGCAGCCCGACACCAGCGGATTAGGAACGCTCGAGCACCTCCTTAGCGCCGAGCTGTGTTAGGCGATCGGATTCCCTCATTCGATCGCGTAAAGAATTTAATTAACGGGAATTGTTGAACCGGAAACCGAACCCTGGAAACCGGTGACGCCGTGTATTGTCATCTCGCTCGGCCGATGAATCGCTGTTTATTTATTTACGCGAACGTTCGCCGGCGGGAGGGTTTCTCGAGAGAATCGAAGACATGCTGCAGCGTTTTGATATATTGGGACCGCGCAAAATTCTCGACACGTTCCCGGCAGACGGTGTTATTTCTGTAACGGCGGGACTGCATACCAATGAAAAACAATTTTGAAGAAAAGGGTCGAGGTCAATTTTCCGGTCCACTTTTTAAACGTATCTCCACCCGTTCAGAGCCGCGGAATCACGCTACATGTAATTTTTACACATCCCGTAGATACGGGCCCGGGAAAATCGTCGAATTCGTGACTCGCGATGATTAATCGCGACGTTCTGTTCGGTTCGAGAGTGGCGGATCGATGTAACTCGCACTCCGACTCGATGAAATATCGTCGAACTTCGTCAGAGACGTACGCAGCCGTTTTCGCGAGGCCTGTCGCACTTCGGTGAATTATGTCCGAGTATTGGCCTCCCAGTGACCATCAATCGACCGCCATCTTGTCGGCTGGCTCCTCTCGACTGTACACATAAATTTTGATATTCTACTTTCCCGAGGTTCAAGTTTCCCTCTGTGGTTATCCCGCTTCGCCTCGACGTAGCGGAGAAAAACATCTGCTGAAAGTTTTATTGTGTTTCCGATGCATATCGGACAAGGGCGGCCGCCATCTTGTTCGAAATTCTCTTCGATTTTCGGGGCTTCAACGGCCCTGTTTTCTTGAGCTTAAGATTTTATTCTTGGTCCTCTCAGATTGTTGAAACAATGCTCTGCTTCATCGACTTTCTAACTATGCTCTTCCGCGAGTAAATGCGACCGCCATCTTGTCAAGAACTCTGTCCTCGACTCTAAACTCGCATTTGAACGTTCCCCTTCCGTAAATTCGCAGTTCTTTGAACAGTTTTGGCTGTTAATGCAAGAGGAAAGTCGTCGGGTTGTCAAAACACTCTTTGTTTAATCGACATTCCAAGTGTTTGCTATCTTTCGTTGAACAAATACAGCGGCTGAGTCGACTGCCATACATTTGTAGGTTACACGTTTCCGGTGCAGCACGTTTCAATCCGAGGAACTCGACGGAACTACGAATTTCCTGGACTCGTAGTAAATCTCGCACAGGTCTTCAACTATTCATGCTATCAAATTGACTAATTTACTAATTACACTTCCACCAGAAGGAGCCCGCCTTCCTCCATGCTACCCTCTTCTCCTACCGGAACTCCAAATGACCTCAGGAACCCCTTCAAGGTTTTCCGACATTTTTTAGACGCCCTGTATGTTATAAATAATGGTTACTTCTGTGTAATTTCAAAATCGTGAACAGAAAGAGTGTTTAATGTGAAATGACAATAATTTAATGTAAAACTTGTAGTGCCGCTAAACTAAAGCCCATGCATCGAAGACTACCAACACGATTAACCCCTCGGCAAACTTAATAAACACGAACATTGAATTATGATATCAATCCGTATCAAACACGTGTATACGTGTGGTGTATACCGAGCGTCGATGGAACGCTCGTTCGCGCGATACACAGCCTCACTATCATCAATATTTACTTTCCGAGTAAATTATCCGGGGGCAGTAATATCGACGCAAAAACAGCGGCTCCCTCGCGAATAAATAAACGAATAGCGAACCCGGCAGAGCTGGGGAGAAATTAATTAAAAAGACTCTTTTATTTCCCCTGCACGCATTTTCCTGTTCTTCGTCGCGCCGAGAGAGACTCCTGCCCGCAGTTCGATCCCTGGATCCAGCCTCGATCTTCAAAGAACATGCGACCAGAGTGAACAGAGTGAACAGTGTAAACACAGTGCAACGATTGCTTCGTGGCGATGCACCCGAAGACACGTGCGACGACACATGCTCGCGGTTGCACAGGTATACTGAGAGCCGCGAAAGTATGCGGACACTCTCGAAATTGAGGTCACGTAATTGCGAAAATTTCCTGTGATAAGATAATCGCAGTCATACTTAATTAAGTAGTGGTTACTCGATCTATGTCCAAAACTCGGGTCTAGCCAGGGACATGTATCGGCCAGGAGATACTTTGATCCACGCCGAACATAGAAAGAGGTCTCGGTTCATGACCCCCCACCACGGGGTATACCCCGAGGTAGTGGGGACAATTCCGCGACGTTTATCGTCCAGGCCTTGGCGACCTATATCGAGAAATCACTGTACTTGTAATTGCTTTCGGATCGCAGAGGAATTTCGAATTTCTCAATTAGTTCCGCGACCGCTCGTGCAAAGTTGAAAATTAATTTCCCCATCGCCGTCGCGGAGGGGGGGGGGGGGGGCGGTAGAATTTTTAATTAGCGCCGCAGAAACAGAAAGCGTTAATCTAGAGGCGTTAATAAATTCTTTGAGAGGGATATCGCGTCGTTCGACGGCTACGTTATGCAGCCGAGGGTACAGCTCGATTTAATTAGTCGCGAGGGGACGAAAGTAAACAAGAAAAGTCGGAGGAAGCGTTTCCGACACTTCTTTTTTTTGTCAGGTTTCCTGGCGCTAGGACACGAGCGAATTTTCCTGAAGTCCTGCGAACTTCGTAAGCCCTCTTAGAGCACGTCTCTGCAAAAAGCGTGATTCGTTCTTTCTATTCTTCGTTTGGTGAACTGCCACTCCGAGGAACTTCCCAATTCAATTAAAAACGAGAACTGTTTGTTTTCTGACAAGAATGATCGAAACCTCTTAAAAAAAACTGAAAAAATTAAAAGAATTCCGGATTATTGGTACAGAATTTTTAGCTTATTTAAATTGTCAGAGAAAGAAATTGCTTTAAACAACCGCGCGTTCGATTGCCAGCATTGTTATTTATTACGTAAAAGCGAGTAGGTGAAACCATATAAAACAGTGGAAAAACTGCAAAACGATAGCAATGTATCATTCTTATCATAATGAAATTATTAAAGGAAGAAATAAATTTCTATTTGATTTCGAGTTAATTTCGATGCCGCACAGTTTCGCGTTGCACAAGAACCACTGTCTAATTATCAACATTGCTATTTTATTTCTGTTGCAAAGAACTATTCCCCGAAAGCGAAATTAATGTCCCCAGACGAAGACTTGTCTCCCACTCTACCCTTCCCCTTCCACAGACACGTTCTTCCCCCACTCTTCCGCCACGGAGTGGTCACGTGACGTGAACGCCTGCGCTGTGACTAACCCGGTTTATTGCAGAGAGAGAGAGAGAGAGAGAGAGAGAGGGGGGGTAACTTTATTCCCCTCGATTCGAGTTAATTCCCCTAATCTGGCAAAACCGCGACCGTTCCTTTTCCTTCTCCGCGCACCGCTTCTCGAACACGCAATTAACGTAGGGCAGCTATCCGTTACTAGGTCAGCGAGCACAACAATCCGTTCATTTCACGGTGCATCGAGTACTTAACCCGCGGATTCATGCGAAATTTCGTGCGCATCAGACCGCCGCCAGCCAATTATATCGGTGCCAGACGAGGATAAGCATTCGGGCTGGTTTTTGATCGGCCCGTCCGTGCCGTGCTTCCGCGATTAATAATTCAATTAATGGGATTATTAAAGACAGGGCGCGAGAGGGTTACACGCGCGATGCAGCGAAACGCATCGGTTTTTCCCGTCTCGGTGCACGCGGTAAATTATTATCTGCCTGAGCTTTGTCAGGATCAGGATTTACAGTGACGTACACCACTGCCGTTCCAAAGTCTGCGAACTGTTGTAATTTCTTGGGTCGCGATTGTTACTACACTGCGGATTTTATGCATTCACGAGAAAAACTGGTGAGATGCAAAATATTACCGGTACACGTTGAAACACCGGGTTTGAAAAATTTTTCTCCCGACTGGAACTGCCACGAATAATTCGAGGGAATAAAAATTGAAAGGAGTGGTTGGTACTGTTACCGCTTCTTCCGCATTAATTTTCGCTGCGAAGAATTCTAATTTAGAGCAGTAAAAATTTAAAGGACTGTTCCCAGTGCTGATAATTCGCAGTGGAATCGCGCAAGCCACGTGAACGGAGACCGTCGGAAATCAATGATTCACGTCCGAGAAACAGGGGAACGGCAAGGATAACAGAATCCGAAGTACCACGCCGAATCGCAACGTAATTCCTCCGGGCACCGAATAATCCGCCAGTTTGATGGATTCGGAGATCGACCGTGAGCGGATCGAGCCACTCCCGATCCCGTATCGAATAATTTTTCTATTCCTAAACGCCTCGGGCACCGGCGGAGTCATTGCGTAACCAGCCAGCAAAAAGATTTATTGCCAACGGTGTCGTGTCAGTTGCAAAAGTTTCGCAGTAGCGGAGACGCGATCTCGCCCGATAAGAAAATTGTTATCTTCAGAAATTGTTAACGATTAACCAGAAAATTATTAACGATCTATCGTACTACTGATCTTTTTGCCGAGTAAAAATTATTTCTCCCAATATTGCAATTCTCGGGGAACCAAACGGGAATTTATCGTTTTATAATATTCTTTAAAAGAAAATATATGGGTAAATAAAATAAATTTCAATTGCTCAAACAAGTATTAAAAATCCTAACAAGTCCTTTCAAATAAAATATTTCCTGTGGCAATCCTGAAGAGTACAAAGAAATATTAATAAATATTGAGAAATAATGATTTTAGTTCATAGATAAATTTTTTGGCCTAACAAACGCGATGCATGGAAAACGTGATGTTAGATGGAATGTTCGTACAATTTTCTGCTCTATTTGCTCGTTTTTCTTCCGAATGTGTAAAATCCATAACCATGAAAAATTCGAGTGAAACAGCTGCGTTCGAGTTTTGGAAGAAGGAGAATCTTACGCGTTTTCCGTGTCCTTTTCTAAGTCGTTTTTCTCGAGAGTACTTGTTGCTCTCGACAGGTCAGAAACGAAGCAAACAGAATCGGAGGAAACGATAATCTGGATCGGTCGGAGCCTCTCGAGGCGAAATTCGTCGAGCCACTGAAACTTGCGCCGAGACTCGAGTCCGCCACTCGAGGAAATCTGATAAGCGGCCGTTCTGATAAAGGGTCGGTACCGTTTGATATCGTCGGCATCTACGTACGTTTTGATCCGTTCGTTCACATTTTTTTCTTTGTTCCCAGGACGTTCGCGTGCGCTATTTTAAATAGGATTCGGAGGATATATTTCAGCCAGTCACGCGATACAGATCTTTGTCACGTTCCCGCCGGATTTGTATAATTTATCAGCCTGGGTAGACGATTGTTAACGATGGAACAAAATTTAGGGCAATCGGCGAAAGAGAAGCCCCTTTTTTACTGGCCCGCTCACGGTAAAAGGTGGTTATGAAAATTTAAAGCGCCACTTGGGGGGGTTACCGTTAATTATCCTTTAAGTGAGAACTTGTTTCCGAGGAGCTTCGAGTTTCGAATGTGGTTAATAGAAATTTTGGTACAAAATTTGAATTTTCTTAGCAATTGTTTAAATTTATTTTGAATAATTTTACCGTTTCACTATTTTCTGTACACCCTGTGTAACGACATTAATGTCTACAAGAAATGTACGTTTATTTAAAAAATGTTGGGATTAATAGTGTTAGCTCAGTGGTTCCAGATTGCTTCGCGTCTGACTATAAGTTCCCTATACTACTTCCACTGGACGCGAACCTTACACGAGAAGCTTTTGGTATTGACAGCAGAAGATGAATTTTTCGGCAATTGACATTATGCTTTATCCGAGATAAAATATAGGATGAAGATAACAGAAAATATATTATTTTAATAAATATTATATTTTTGTGTAAATCGAATATGCTTGGATTCAGAATTGAGAATCAAATTTCATCGTGATTTATCACAATCGATCATTTTATTGTTTCATAAACATTGTTCCATATTAATTTAAATTTGCATTTGCAATAAATATCGTCGGTCGTTGTCCCAAACGGGGAAGTTGGAATTTTGATTAATAACGTTTCGCGAAATTTTATTTTAAATCACCGTTTTTCACATTTATTTGCGCGACCGGTTCCGATGTTCCGGCAAAATAATTCGTCGCGGCGCAAATTAATTGAAAGGGACCGATTAAATTTGAAAAAAACGGCTCGATTATTCGTCGTTCAATGGCAATCCACGTTATTCTCACGTCTTCGCCAACTTGACAGCCATTTGTATTCGCGGGAGCGAAACGACGAGTGTCGTCTGCCCCATAAAGCTTCCGAGGCGCATATTTACCTCGTCCTCCGATAAAAACATAGTTTCGCAGTTATGCATTTTTCATCGCTATCAGGCCAGGCCTCGAAAACTTTCCAGCTGCTTACCATTTCGATCTCGAACACTGCTCTCCAAGTTAATCTCTTCAGCTTCGACAACTTTCCCCGAGAATTACACCAACTTTTCTCGACTGATGAAAATCTGGTACCCATCGAAGAACATTACGACCCTGAATCACAAGTTGTAAAAGTGCATTTATTGCAGTGTGCATCTAAATGGATCAATTTACTGAATCTCTAAAGAAATCTGTGAAATTTTCAATAATTGAAAACCAAAAGTTTATCGGAGAAAAGGTGTAGTGAATTTTTATGGAAAATAAAAATTCCAAAACCGAATTATTTCTTTTCCCATGGAAAGATCTCATTTATTTTTTTTTCGGCACGATAAACGTTCCGGGACCTAGGTGAAGATCGCATTATTTCGCATGATTCAATCGAAGTTTGCCTTCCGTAAACACGCAAGTTGCCGGAGTTGTCTAGCCGCCGCAAGTTTGCTTTGCAGACGATGAGCTAAAAGTTGTGCACACAGATTTCAGGAACATTCAACATGGCGACGACGAGGCGGGCTTATCAGCCTGTCGTGGATCCACATCAGTTTACAAGTATCCTCGGGGCTGTATTGTTTTCGCGAATAAAGTCAGCGTGTTTGACAAATTAACGCTGCAACAACAAGCTTTCATGCTTGATGAGCTTCCTTACGAAAATTGGGAACATTTTCTGCAGCGAACACGAGACTTTCAACTTTCGTTAACAACTTCTGAAAATTCGAGAAATCGTTCGGCCGAAGGCTGCATATCAATCTTCTTTGTCCTTGACATAAACTTAACTCTCATACGTTCCCTCGGGTGAAAATTCGTTCATTTACCAGTTTTACCGAAGGAAAATGTTGTTTCATTAGTGCGGCGACTAAATTTGTTTACAGACGAATAAAAATGGGCAATAGTGAATTGTTCACTTGAATTATTCATTTTAATAATTTTGTTAGCACCGAAAATTCGGTACAGCTTTAATGAAATCTAACTGAAATCCTGAGGTGAGCGCTGCATTTAGTAACACCGGCAGCCATCTTGAAATAAAGTGGCGTCCCCTCATATTTATGCTAATTTATGGATTTAGATGAAATTTTACTACCTCACTACGTTTTTATTTACCATTTCGATACAGATGAATATCAAATATAATTTAATCGTGACATTGTATTTTTAAAGTGAAGGTCCATTGAAGAATTGAAACAGTTTTATGGCACTTTGCCTTCCCAGAAATCTCGTCGTGGGTCGGAAAGAACCCGAAGTCAACGTCCCCAAGGAATTCTAGACAGTCGACCAGCCGAGTGTGAAAAAATACAGGGTCGAGGTTGACATTCTCCGACGACTATGATCGACGAGAATCAATCGAGCCTGAGACCTAGCTTTCTACGCCTTTTTCAAGGCGAGACACTGAGATAACCTCGAGACGATGGTTCAACGAACTATGAAAAAACCCCGTCCCTTCAATTTGAATGGAAACAGAACTTTTTATTCAGCCCCGTTCGGCATCCCTGTTCTTTTTATTTACTTAGCTCACTTTCATGGGGCGACCTTTCGACCCTTCGCGACTACAGCGTCATTAAATAGACGATAGTATCACAAAAAGAGAACTTCGTTCGCACGGTTCAATGTTTCCGTGCGAACTCCTTCTTAGGGGGCGTTTGTAGCCTCGGAATTTGTTTATTGACGTTGGGCAATGTACTACGCAAATTGAACGTTTCGACTACCGGGTGCCTACCCTTGCACTACAATTCATTTCACAAAATAATTATGTATTCAAATTTTCTGTATAAATTAATATTTAATTTTTGGAATAAATGCGGATTCAACAGAAACACAGAATCTCATTCAATCTCATTTAATTCTCTTTCCAAATTCACCATTTAAATTTTCTATATAAATTAACATTTAATTTCTAGAATAGATAATGCAACCTACCGCCAACACAGAGTTCAATTCATTTAACTTTTTTTTTTAATTTCTACATTAATCATTGTTGTAATTGAGAAGCCAGAGGTTAAAGTATATTTCACAGAAAATCAGTATTAACGCAAAATAATGAACACTTTACTGAAATTGTTGAACAGAATTTCTGAGGAGGAAAGTTTTTTATATCACTACTGTATGAACGAATTTTTAGAGGACATAAACGTGAAATTATTCAATTGAAATCATACTAACGTTAATAATTTTTAGAATATCGTAACTACCCCTTCGCAATTAAAAAAGGGCTTGTTTTTGATTGTCGGAACATAAATTAAATATAGACGAGCAATTAATTCATAAAGCATCCAATTAAAATAACGAACCTCTCATTTGCACAAAAAAGACCTTCGTTATTATTTCCATTAGCCAGTATTAGCCTCGTTGACGTCGATATCAAACAACGACAATGGTTTTTTTCACACGTCCGGGGCTTTTCATATATTTTTGGAGAAAATCGTAAATCATAAGTAGCCGCCATGTGTTGACGAAAAAATTTTATAAATCGCGTGAATTCGGGGCGATATTAGCTGTCCACGTCGATAGCAAACGAGGACAATGCTTTCATTGAAACGTCGGGACGTTTTGTACTCGGAAAACTCGTCAATCACAAAAATGAGCGGCTGCAACTCGAAATAGTAGCACGATCGAAAGAATTCGACAACACTCCCGTCAATTTATTGACATAACTTCTTTGTTTTCAACTCTCATTTTATGCAACTTTCACCGGCACATTCGTGACAGATTTCTGATTGAAACGAGTCCAAACACGATACAATTTCGATCACATTTACCTGTTTAATCCACGATATAGTGGAACCTCTATTATCCGAACCTATGATATCAAAATTCCTAATTATTCGAATAAACATTTCGTATGCAAACGATGTCGTGCTTGGGCTCATTTTAATCAGAAAAATGTCATGAATGCGTCGGTAAAAGTTTCACAAAAGTAACAATTAAAAGTAAAAAAAGAGATATTACTATATTATTTTCGACCTAATAAAAATTGTTAAAGAAATTTTTAAGTGGCTCTCCTTCCTCACAGCACAGATAAAGGAAATTTTTCTTTTGCATAAAAATCGACAGTTCACTCGTACAGCTCTTAATGAAAAATTTTAATAAATCGCACGAACGGAAAATTATTCAGCGATGAATAGCGATTGTGTTCGAACGAAATCGACGGAGCGCGAAACAATGCAACATAACTGCCGAGTTGATTCCCGATTTGATCGGATACATCACCGCTGATTAATTCAGATAATAACAACTCCCATTTCCTATTAATCGTTATACTAATTCCCGGCCATTGTTCAAGAGTCCAGCCAATTAATTGGATCAACAATTATTGAAAGGGAATTAATTGGGCTGTACCACTGATTCGACCGACGGTGATAATTGCGTGGGATCGGAATTCAATCACAAAAATGAGAGGGCTGAGAATCCGGTGTTCGGTGTCGGCTAACATAATTTGCAACGCTTAATTGCATCCTACGTCTACAAAGGTAAATTGGCTATTGAAGCAAGGATTAGGCGAGCTTTGTCTGTGTCAATCGAACTTCTGCGACCGATGAAAATAGATCTAGCAACCGCTCAATTTTCTTAATTATACTCGACAGCGGAGTGGAGTCATGTTTCGATAATGCCAGTGAAATTAATCAGACCGATTAATAACATTAGTCTTTAATATCCACGGAAAAACAAAGGCTACTTCGACAATTTTTTCTGTTTTCAAACAACACAAGACAATTTTTCTTTGAACTATTTATTGTACCGGTTTTTTTAGGTACACAATAGTATTTTTTGTTCAACATAATTCGTACATGTAGATTTTCAAATAGAATTGAATCAAAAGTAGAAATTTGGCAATTTTTCTTTAAAAAATGAAGATGTAAAAAATTGTACTTACCCTTTCGTTCGAATTGTTTCAGAGTAGACAACAGTATATTCTTTCAGTTTGACTATCCAACAAAATGGCGGCGCTGCGGTCAAGTCAACGATCCTGACTTTCATTTTCTTATGTTCCACACTCACTATCACTGTTCACAAGTAACACTAAATAACAATGGCAATGTCACTTGATCATAACAATCAGTTAACCTAATCACTAGACTGCGAATTGCAGCAAAATTAAGCATTTGTAGCAAAAATGAATAGATGTAATTCAAGACAGTATAGAGATTAGATGAATTTAAAAACACAAAGCAGCAGCCAACAATTCGCAGTCTAGTGACTAGTTTAAACATAATTATTAAAAACAGACACATTATCAACCGCGATGTTTGAATCGAAAAGTCTTCAGAGACGTTCGCACTACCGCGGTTCGAACAACACTGACCTAACGCATGATTTTTCGGAAAAGTAGAGGGGAGCATTACGGGGTAAGCATTGTCACATGCTTACAAAGTCGACGGAATGGTCGGACAAAAAAAAAAGGTGAGACTGGAAATTATGGCACTCGCACGTTTACCTGCAGATTGGTACGCAGGGTCGATGGGTAACTGTACGAAAACATCGTCCATCCTTCTCTTAAATATGACAATAGCCACACGGGCCTGACATTTTCACAATGTGAAATAAACATACGATTAATTTATCGATAAGAAAGTGAAAGTGAAGGTCGTTGACCTGACCGCACATCCTTTAGGTTGTCGTATACCGACCACAGTGAATTCTCGACACGCTTTGACGTCACAAAAGCAATTTACAATTAAATTTGGAATCGAAAACATTTTTGCCGTCCTTCTAATTAAATCTTCTATAAATACTCGGAAAATTTTTTCCGAGCGCTTCATTATACAACCACCGTCGAGGTACGAATATTTTTTTATTTTAAACATAATGACGGTACTAAAACTATTTCACTGTAGCCCACGCATACAAATGTGCTTCGCAGGCGTTACGCGAAATATAAAACAGATGTGGTATGTAAGATCGTGCATATCACAAACATTCTGAAAGAAATGGTACGAAATTTTATAACTAACGTACGTGTTGTTTACCGTTTTGCAGTTGTTAATTAAATCGTTGAGGAAGGAGAACCGTCGCTCCGGAAATGCAAATTTCCCGCAGACACGCGTAAAAATTGACAAAGCAATTCGCATGGAAATTTAAAAAAACTGTGCGTGTGTGTGCGTGTATGTGTGCTGGCCATTGTGTACGCTCGTTGAATGCCTGCCCTCCCTCTCCGCTTCAAAGACTCACGGAGCGCGATTGGAAAATGTCAAGGAAGTTGAAAGAAACCGAGAGAAAATTGAGTCGAATGTCATTTCATATTTGAGACCGTCTTTTTGTCCGGTTGCAGGGTTTCGTTACTTTTTTTTTCGACCGTCCAAGGGCGTTTCCTTTTTAATGGAAGCTGGCAGTTCATTCTCTCCCTTCCCCTCCCTCTACATCTCTCTCCCTTTCCCCAACTCTTTCTCCGGTATCGGGAAAACGTGATGGATGTTTTAAACGAGCCGTGCCCCGCGGATTTTCATTTCGACGAATATTTTTCAAATCGCCTGATCTGCCTTTCGGAATTTCCTCGATGAAGATCGCTCTTGAAGAATGCTCGGGCTAACGAGATTTACTCTCTGATCCCCGGAATTTAAGGGTGATTCAATATCCGAGCGAAGATTGATCTTTGTATGCAGATTTCGGAGGACGTATCCGAGATTCTTGACTGCTTAAATTCTGCATTCATTTTGCACAAATCGTACCTCGAAGAGATGCACATTCGAATCAGTCAGGATCAAGCCCAGTCGATGCATAATCGACTGTCAATCACATTCACATCTTTGACTACCAAATCTTGCAAAGTAGGATCCTTGTTAAAGAAACGTCCAAGATAATCCG
>CM052121.1:4877922-4891293 GCA_028454245.1 Halictus quadricinctus | reverse complement strand
CCAGGCTTGGTTTTTGAGAAAATTGTCTTCGTACCGGGGAGCTACGCACGATGGCTGATATTCAATATAGTGATCGCGTTACGCGAGCTTTATTAGGAAATGAAGCCTAGTACGGAAGAATTTTATTCCACATTTTCGACCTGGTTTTCTGTTAGGTTTGTTTCGGTGTGCCCTCCTAGTCATCGTCGAGTTTAAACGAATTTGAAGAAAGAAATTAGTTTGATCAGAAGTTGTATTTGTTTTCCAAGGTCCTTAAAATGACTTTTGGAATGGAGTGTTCGCGTCTTGCGAATTTATGCGAAACTGCTCCAGAGGGAAATAAGCGGAGGAGTCTTTTTGCAGGAATAAGTGATTCGTGCACTATATCGCGACGTTAGGGTGCAGTTATCGGCGTATTGCAAGAATCAGCGGGAGCCAAACGGAGAATAATGGTCACGAGGTTGCGAACCCTTGAGCGATAACGAAGGAACGCGATTTACAACGTGAATAATGGCTCGGCTCTCGTCCGGTGATGGATGAATATCGAAAGTGGGTTTTCTCGATCGATGGTATGCCGAGGTGCGAATAAAAATCTCCGATTTTTGCGTAACTTGTAATGGTCATCACGGACAAGTCAATTTCCTCGAAGACAGAAATAATGGTCTCGTTACTCCACCTAAGCGCTTCATTTCTCAAGATAACTGTAGAACAAAAGTTTCGTAACTGTTCCGATAAATCATTTTTATAAACTTCGGCAATAAACAATACCCGTACAATTTGATTTTCAAGGATTCTTGTACATTACATGCACAAGGAGTTATTATGAAATTTTTAAAAATCAATGCAACACCAAAATTCACTGTAAAAGTGAATATTTATATCTCCAACTTGTCTCACAGTATTAATTACTCAGTAATTGTGCGTAAGTCGCGACAAAGTGAACGAACTTGTGTGGAACAATTTCAAAACCATAACGAATTCAGATGTTTCTTCAATTTCGTCTCCAGTTAGAAACAGTTATGCTAATGCGACCGAGGCTCATTGTTTCCCCGTACAGAAAACGTCATTTTCATAGGAATCACCGACGTGAGGGTGCAAAACCTTTGGAACGGGCCACGGTTATGCTCCTGCATCGCTGACCACGTCTAGACGCAATGTCATGAATAATTTATCTGCTTGTCTACGCGTAGGATGATGTTCGACAGATTCAATGGCGGTCGACGCCATCGCTGCTAAACTCTAATGAGCACACTGTCGATGTTTACTCGAATTTCTATTTCTGGAGTCACCATCGAAACCAATAGTTCGAACCATTAAAACCATTACTTTGTATCAATTACCGATTGTTGATCGCCGACTAAAAATATTAATTCTTCATCATTCACTGTCACCTTACAATTCAGATCGATGAAACCTTTGCTAACATATTTGTGACACTTTCCTGGATAAAACGAGTCCAAACACGATATAGTTTCGAGCATAATTGCTTGTTTAATGCACGATTTAGTAGAACCTCGATTATCCGAACCGATGATCTTCTCTGAGTATATGTTTCGCAAGGAAGTAGCTCAATCTAAAGTGATCCATATGCAATAGGATTCATTGTACAAATCCAGTAACTATTTGATGATCTGATCGCTTGTGCCTTCGTCGATTAGTTCGGATAATCGAGGTTTTACTTTTCCGTGAATTAAACAAGTAAATACGAACCAAATTGTGTCGTGTTGGGGCTCGTTTTAATCAGAAAACTGTGGCGGATATGTTCGTAAATGTTTCACAGAAAATAGAGATACACAATAAAAATGGAGCTTTATTATATTTTCGTTATTTCGTGTCCCATGTATTCGCAGTCATAACTGCATAACATCCGTGGTCAGACCATTAGTCTGTTTGTGCTGCACTTTCACCAACGTGATTCCGAATTCACCGGAATAAAATTGATTAAATTGTCGGCGCGACCATCTCTCTAAAACATAGTGAGTGTCTCTCGGTTTCCTCAAAACATAGTTCTCGCAGCGTGCGGTCGGTGTGGCGTTAACTCTAGCTCCGCGTGTTATTTCACCAAAGGAAACTTTAAATTTTCCCCGGTTCAGACGTTTCAATAGTCGCTGGATCCCTTTTCAACTTCTCTTGCAGTTTTAACGACACGAAAGCTGCTTTTTCGACAGTTCGGAACGGAGCTGGCCGACGACATTTCGCTTTGAGTGTGTCTGCAATAGTAATCCTCCAATGATCCATCGTGACAGCCCGTTACTGCGAATTCGACCGTAATACCGTTGTAACACTTCAATTATAACCTTATTTTCAATTCAAATTTTTCATTGCAGATGACGATATTTCGATTTCTCCTTTTTCTTTTTTCTTTATTCAGAAATCGGACAAAGTATCACATATCACGGAAAGGGTATAGCTTCTTAATTTTTATTTTCACCGTCTGCTAATTTTCAATTAAGATATTCCGATTTTTCCGCGAACCTTGTCGCGTCCGCTTTAGTATTCCGCGGAAGTTGGAATTTATTGAAATTTTTACTTTGGAGGAAGTCAGACAAGAAATTTATCTCCCATTCGGGTTTTCATGAAAGAATCTTCGGATTTGCATAATGATCCGCGGTCTCGTCGCATTATAATGCAGACGCGTTCTGTTCGTAGTCCATTTGCTCGTTGCCCGTTGCAGCAAGCAGGATAATGATAGATTTGGAGAGAAAAAAGGACGGTTCTTATAAAAGTTAGCAGGAGCGCTCAACGAAATTAGCGAACTGAAAGGAAACTTCTTTCAACTCGTTATCGTCCTGCAGCTACGACAAGAATTATGATGCCGTGCCGGCCGGCGATTCATGAATCTTGCTAATGTAACTTTGAATACCAAAGGCTGTTTCGCATGATCCCGAACAACGAAATCGAACGGATAAGCTAACGAGTGGGGCTAATCACCTTCGTCTGTAGATTTTGGTAAAATTTTGTCGAGCTCGTTATTACATTCTCTAGTTGATCCATCTAGCTTGACAGAAAAACTGGAGTTAGAGCATTACTGAATTTAAAGGTTGCTGAAATTATAAATTCCCTTAAGTTCGTATTATAACAAAAATTACACAAAATCTGAACAAAGACGACCTCGTCAATTTTATCACTTTTTTAACGCCAAGTTTAGTTTTACGCTAGGTATGACAATTACTGAGCAAGTTAGGTCCGTGTCATTCTTACGGTTAATAAACGACTTCAATGTTCTTTAATTTCATTTCAAAATTGAGCTGCTCTCAGGCGTGTATGTCCCGCTCGCTTTGACCATCGTTTGGAGGCACGTTGGTAATATGAAGTTGCGGTATCTTGTTCGGATGAGTGCACAGGATACTGTTGTGCGAGTTAGAACTGTGTAACAATCATTGTTAAAGCGCACGACGTTTTCAAACGCCTGTGATTTCGTTTCTGGACAAAATTGCCGTCATCAAGTGTTCTTTTGACTGATTGATTTTCGAATTGAATCGAGAATAAACTACCCGTGACCACAAAATTCTATAAAACGAATAATAATATATAAAAATTTCTGACAGAGGAAGCACGATTCGACACAGACATCGAGAAATGAAGAGATCTCGATGAGCACTGTTTAGTTTTATTAGAATCCAAGTCTAAAGTGTCCAACCCCCGCGTAACTGAAAAAAAATGGTAAAATTTCGTAATTTCAGCAAGGCGTAATTTATGTCAGCGACGTTCCGCGGCAGATGAGTCGTTAAGCACGAACTGGGTCGCAGCTGAACCCTGAAACGTTTCCTGGCATCCACAACGCGACAAAACGCAGCGGCCGACACGAAATTGTCAATCTAAAAATCACGGAGCGACAAAATTCTGAGCAGAGAAGCCCGGCTCGTGTTAGCGAGCACGTCTCGCCTAACTCGGCCACAATTTTCCCTGCAATTCCGTTTGCATGCGCGGAAACGTTACGTGTTTCTTCAAAAATTCCACGCGGAAATTACGCGACGAAAGAACTCGTCGAACTCGAAACCCGTCGACTGTGACATTTCCTCGAGGCGTGGGTGGTTGTGGAAAACGTCGTGGGCTTTCCGCTGGATACAGTTTTTCCTGCTATCATGGCAGCCTCGATTTCCTAATGGCTCTGTATTTTAAACAGAAAATATCTTTATAGCGAAACGGTGCACCCTGGGTCGCGAAATCTCGAAATTTAGGGGACGCAATGTCCGAACGAGCATAGTCATTCATTGGCTTACAGAAACATCGGGAAGGGGCTTATAGAACGTTCGTTACACTCGTTTGTTATTGCTTTCCTTTTTTCTAAATTTTATACCTGCTGGGGCAATAAAAATGATATGTACAAAAATTGCGTGGTATAGAGAGGGAAATATTGTGACATAAACACTTCAGAGATTTCAAGGTCATTGTCATGATTTCCTTAAATGGAAAGATCTACCTATTGTATTCCACGAATCGATGGAGTATCAAATTCTCCGTACAAATATATTGACCTTCGTATGTAAAGTCTCGATCTAAGTCCAACCCTCGGGCCCGTTTTGCGACATAGATCGTGCAGGGCTACTATTTTCTTCCTATTTTCTTTGTTCATTTCTACCAAAAATGTTTATCATAAAATCGGCAGTCTAACACTGCCAAAACCAAGATAATAATTGCAGGAGAAGCAGACCGTAAGTTTTAATTTTCTTCGGTATTTCTCTCGACAGATTTTTGCAGTCACGTCAGCACCGGGCCGGAATTCGAGAGAATCGAATCGGTGAGCAATTTCGTCCGCCAATTCGATCGGTTTAAACGAAACTTCAGCAGCATCCCGTTCCCCCCGTAAGCTTATCAAGCCGTCGACTGTTTAGACAGTAACTTTCGCGGCGATGACTGTCGTTTTAAATGACTTTAACCCGGCTCGCGGAAAGTTCGCAACGCTCGAAACTTGGCCACACGGAATTCGAAGCTCCGCCCCGGTTAAATTGCCGGGGAATTCGCACTCGACGTTTCCCATTGCCGACGCTGTTTCCGCGAAACGATTACAGCCCGGGAGTAGATTTGCATGCGAATTTGACTTTGAAGCCTATCGGTGCTGAAAGCGCTGCGACCGATCCGGACCTTGTTACAAGAGACTATTCCGATGCAATCTTCGTTTCGCTTGTTATTCGGTTGGTGTTCTTTAAAAGCTGGTATTACATCCCTTTTTTTAGACGATTTTTAATTAACACGGGCCAAGACACAAAAAGATACTAATGCTTCTACGGTGGATCCAATTAGATTTGCGTCGATACACACTGCCACGTGGTGGAAAATATAAATAGCATTTAAGTAAACAAAAAAGAATTGAAAGTCTCTCTCGTTTCGCACAAAAATAAAAATACTGTCAACGCAAGTACAAATGCGATATGGTATTTTTAAAAAATTTTCATCTACCATCGTTCCTATTTGTTTGTTATTTGCCTGAAAAAACAATAGATATTTACTAACCGAGAACCTTCTGCATTCATAAAATAAAGTGTTTGAATATTTACTATTTCATTTGCAATGTACACAGGACGTTACGTTGAGAAACTGAGCAAAGATAAACTTTCCTTTGAAGTATCCAAAAAATTTAAATACAACAGAAGTTTCTCCCACGGAAACATTTTTCTGCTAAATCTCTATTAACTGTGAAATGAAAAAGCTGTAAAACTGAAGTTATAAAAAATTCAATCAAACCTGATGCATTGGGATTTGGCACACACGTGTATTACTACTTCGAGTACATGTGTGATTTTTTTCAAGTGAAAAAATAATAAAAATTACGCGGGTTATATATTTTTTTATAGGGCACGTTTTGAAAAAACATGGGTCGACGTGTGCTGCTGAACTTTCTACCGATCGGAAACTGCAAAATGAAGTTGTTATTAATTAGTATTTCTATTACCTAAAATAGTTTCTTATGGCAAAATGGCGGCCGGAGAAACGCCTCGGCCTGTAGCGAACGATAAGCAAGATTAACCGACCGATTTGTCACGAATGAAACTTTAACGCAAACTACCGTTCGCGATCGACCATACTAATTACGGGACTTATGTTTCACAAGCTGTTCCGAACGATAGAGAAATTCACAGTAGTGCGCTTTTCCGTCTGAGAACTTTATGAAATAGTTAAAAGCGCCACGCAACGAACGTTCCACTTTGTATTGTTAAAAGTAAGCAGAATTATGAAATTTGTTGTATAGCCAGCAGCATTGTATTAGAATTATCATTGTTGAAATAAGAGGAACTGCATTGATTAATATTTCAATTTGTAACCAGAGAATATTCAAAAGCGTCACTTACACGCTCCACGTATTCGAAAGCCAAGCGCACACATGATTGACAGCATAAAATTCATCTCAAAATGTTTAGATTGACAATCTTCTATCTTCTAAATATCATCGTAGAACACAGTTTAAATATTTTTAAACATTGTAATTTAATATTTAACCTACACCAAACCGTACAAGCGTCGTTCTGTCAGTGAAAACCTGTCCGAGGCTCATTCACGAAATTAATTGAAGCTTTACATTAAAATACCATCGAGTCGGTGGGGGGAAGTAATTTTGCGAATGCATTAATCAATTATTCGCCCTCGCGTTCTTGGCTTTCGTAATCAATTACCACGGTATACAATATTTCCTACAATGCTGTTTCACCGTTCGCTTCATAATCGTGAATTGTTAATTAAGACATTTACTTGGTATCGCTCCAATATAAAGATTAAAAATTCGAAGGAAACGAAATCTGATATTTACTTGGTATCGATCCAATATCAAATATGGAAAAATTCAAATAAAGTGAAAGCCGGTATTTGTTTGATATTTACTCAGCATCGATCCAATATTAAATCTGCAAAAGTAAGGCTAATATTAACCCTCGCACACTCCTCAAAAATAGTTGCATAAATGATCTTAGGTTAATGTTTCACCTATTTTTAGTATTTATTTATTTGTAGTTTATTTTATAAAACGTGTAATAAGGGACGAATAAATTTCGTTAGCTAAAAGCGAAACTTACGGAGAAAATAAATTTAAGATGGCTGCCGGGAAAGGTTTCACTAAATGCAGCGTTCACCTCAGGATTTCAATTAGGTTTTCTTAAAGTTTTACTTCATTTTCGCCGTCAATAAAATCATTTAAATGAAATACTCGAGTGAACTATTCACTGTTCCCTATTTTTATTCGTCATAAAACAAATTCAGAGTATGTACTAACGAAAGAACATTTCTCTTCGGTTCTCTCAACGCCGTCCGCCATGATAGAAGCCTTTCTACTTTGGCAACGGAAACCGGACAATGTCCCTGATGCGATAAGCGGCCGCGCGAGATTGTTGTTAAAAATTGCTGAATTTTTAACATCGAATTACTTCAACCTCCAACACGCTGAACAAAAACTCCCTCAATTTCAAGTCCTTCTTCGGCACGAGGAAACTTTTCCGATTTCGTTCCACGGAACGAAACTCTTCCGCCCTCGAAATTCGAGATTACAGCGCGAGCACGTTTCTCTGTTTTTCGTGGCCACGGGAAACGCTGCCTTTTTTGCGAAACTTGAGCATTCAACCCCTTGCGAAGTCTTTGAGCTTGCGAAAACTGTTTGCTTTCAGCTCGACGAACGAGTTTCGCGTTTTTTCTACCAGCGGTCAGGATTAACGGAAATGATAGCGTTTGTGCGACTGGTAGGATTGCGAAATGTTGTAGCATAATAGTCGGAAGCTGTTGAGAAGCTACGATAAGCAGCTTTAATAAATTCATTAAATGAAATCTCACTTGCGGAGACACAAAGTTAATGTGAAAAACAGATAACCGTGGTTCTTCTTTTCGTCCATCAGCGACGATAGGAGAATTTGGCGGGAATTCTCGTCTCTTCAGCTTAATGTTTTGGGTAGACGCGATCTCGCGGGAATTTTCCTCTCTTGCTGCTTCGTGTTTTGGGTAAATGTAAATTTGCATGGAGCACGGTTGTTGGAGGAACGCGCGTTTGCTTCGAGGGCGCTCGAAATTGACGTGTTCCCGTATCCTCTTCCGACGATCATTGTACCGTTTCGACGGAACGTTGCGTGGCAGAGGAGCTTCGGAAACAGCGAAATAATGCAACAACGCCGAAGATGTTGTTAACCGGCGCGCGTTCCCGTTTCCGGATTGTTACACAACCGGTTCCTTGTTCCATGCTTTTGTCTACAGCCGCCGACAAACCATTGTTTAACCGCCGCCGTCGCCGTGGATCGTAATCCGCATATCCGACCGGGAAATAACGGCTAGACAAATGCATCGCGGGACCAACAATGTAATATTACTTCATTCCGAACGAGACTACACACGACTTAACCGTAAACGTTTTTACAGTTATCTTGAAAAATGGCAGATATTCTTTTTATTAAGACTATTTGATTCTAGGAAGTGTGGCATGGAAGTATGGATCCAGAAGGTCAGAAGGTTTTGTTCCAGTGATCCCATTGATCTATTTCTTGTTAGAACTTGAGCGAAAAATGGTAGAAGATACTTTTTTATTAAGGAAGCTCGAACCTAGGAACTATGAATAACGTCGTCGACGAATATGCGAGATCAGGAGGTTTAATATTGAGATTGCATAGATCTCGAATATTGATCCCATCGACCCACACCTTCCAAATTCGAGAACCCATGAGAAAAATGGCGGAAGGTATTCTTTTTATGCAGGAAGCTCGAACCTAGGAACTATGAATAACGTTGTCGACGAATATGCGAGATCAGGAGGTTTAATATTGAGATTGCATAGATCTCGAATATTGATCCTATCGACCTTGCAAATTTTAGAACCCTCGAGAAAAATGGCAGAAAATATATTTTTTTTTTTCAAGGAAACTCGAACCTAGGAACTATGAATATTGTTGTTAATGTTGAGAAGATCAATAGGATTTGTAAAAATGCATGGGTATGCCCCCCAGTGGAGGGGAACTGACTAAGATCGTGTAGCTCCGTCCGGCTTAGGTCGAAACTTTACTGTACAAATAAAGATGGCGGAGTCCTCCTAAGACCTAGCATCTCCGAGTCGCGAGTATAGCATCGATTTGCCATAAATTCGGGAAACATTTACAAAAACAGCGCAGCCTGGCAAACCCTATTGTCATTTTCCGTAAATTCTGAAATCGGCAAGAAAAATGGCGAAAGAGGTTTTGTTATGAAGAGAAGTTCGCAGCCACGGAACTTTGAGCATAAAAACGTCATGAATCCGCGGAGTTCGAGCCCCGAATCGCCTATTTGTTACGTCTTAGCCCCTATTCTCCTTCTTTCTTCCCCAAAGAAGAGATTCCAGCAGTTTTTACAGAAGGTAAAGAGTGCAACTTCAAGGTTTATCCCCTTTACCCGCGAGTATACGGTTTTCTGCGAATGGAAACTCTTTGAGGAAGCATAGCCGGTGCACAGCGAGGTTCTTTATTTATATGGTAACCTCTCTGCGAAGTTTGTGCGAGTATAGTACTGCCATAACCGGAGGCTGGACTCTGGGACACAGGTGCGATTTTGTGCACGATTTATATTTTTTAAAAATTTTATAGTCGCGGAAAACGTGCGCCGTTAATTCTAAACGAATGATGTAAATTGCAAGTGAGAAAAATGTAATTTAAATGAATTTAAATAATTTTGAATGAAATCGCTTTCGAGCAATTCATTGGGAAATTCTCAACAGCTGATCTTCGATTTGAAAAATACTGTTGGAAAATTGTTGGTACTCGGAAGCAGTGACAAATTGTATGCTTAAAGAAAATTGAGAAACCGACCCACAATGGGAAAAGATTAAGTACTCTTGCAGCTTCTGTGTTTCCTCAGGGAAGTCGCTTCAGTGACGAACTTTCCATAAAACTGGAAGGAACTGGCAAATGGCGTGCTGAAGTAAAATTGAAAAGCCGTCCTGTAACAGGAAAAGATTAACTATTCCCGCTGGGACTTTTAACGTCGAGAATATAGATTTCTTTCTCTCTTTGTTTAATCTAAAAATGGAATGGCCTCGAGAGGGGATATCGCACGTTCGGAATAGTCCTCCGGTTTTTCTAGTTTTGCGCGTTTTTATTTGCACGTTGAACTTCCGCGTTGGACCGCGGCAGTTGTTCCGGCGAAAACGCACGGTGCGTTGTAACCGGATATTTTCGCAAATATTGGGAAACGGTGAAAACTACATTCAGGTGTGCCACGGTAGCGATTGTATTCGCTTCTCCTCGAATACGTGTAGATTTTCCCGTTTGATGTCAAGAATATCATGGTCCCTTTCATTTTGTCACTAAATTGGAGAACTTTGTTTAAACGATCCCGGTTTTTGTGGCTTTGAGATTTACGGTTTTACACTTGAGGCGATGCAGTTTCGTTGCTGCAATGCACCAAAATTTTTCGAAAAATTTCGACGTTGCTTCGTTTGACAATCGTAGTGCACGATTGTTTTATCAACAAGAAAACCACATCGATTATTCGTTCCACCATTTTGTGCATGTTAAAGAATTATTTAAGAAAGGGTACGGGGTGTCCCAAGAATGTTTCTTGAGGTCATTTAAAATAACTTTTCCCTTTGCAGAAATGTTCTCCGCCGCTCCGTTGAGGAGTTATTAGCGAAAAACTCGGACCAATCACAGCACAGATCGCGCTGAGCGTGGCGCCGGCATTGGCCGAGCCGGAATCCGTCCGCGGTAGCCGCGCTCTGATTGGTCCGCGTTTTTCGTTAATAACTCCTCAACGGAGCGACGGAGAACATTTTCGCAAAGGAAAAAGTTACTTGGACTGACCTGAGGAATCAACTCTTGACACCCTTGACACAGAATAGAAGTTTATTTCGGTTCAAAGGAAATTGATAAGGCAAACATCTATTGGATTAATAAACCTAACGAACCTAGACAACGAATCGATTGCAAACTCAATTCGACCAGACGGTATTCCGAAAAATAAATCTGGCGTGCCACGGGGGTGCCCAATTTCGCAAGGTCTCGCGAGATGGGCATCCCAGCGCGTCCCGTCTGATTAGTATTTCCCGCAACCACGGCTGATTGAACGCAAACAATCTTTTCCAGGTCCGCCCCCAGGGGAGCGTCCTCGCAGCAGGCCACGAAGAAGAGGGGTCTGGTCTCGAATCCGAAACTCCGGTAATCTCCATCAGAGGAGGTTCTACCATCTTTGGAGCACACGGTGTCCATCGAATAGGGAGTCCGCGGGGTCGTAGAGGGTCAGACGAAATCGTAGACAGGAATCGATTCTCGTACGATGCGAACGTCGTACATCGTGGCCCTCTCAATCGTTCAGTTGTCTTTGATGCGCCGATAGTGTCCGCCGGGATTATCCCCCGGCGAACGATGGACCGAACTGATCCGAGTACAGTCTGATCGGCGAAGAAGATCACCTTGGGTCATTGAAACCGAGTGAAACGGCAGCTGACCGAGTATCGGTTTTATGTTTGCGGGAGGAAAATCGTCTTCGATCAATCTTCGAGCTGCGTTGAATAAATAGACAGGTCTCCTTTGAGGCTCGCTTCAATATTTGATCACCTGTTCGGGTCTTACAGGATTGGTAGACCGAGCGAGAGCTGGAAACGTAGGTCGAAACTTGGACACTGGATCTCGATGATTTAATGATTTGTCGTGGGACCCGACGGAGATGTGCTCATTGATTCCAATCAATCTTCTGTTTTGGAGGAACAAACGATTCTCACTTGAGCTGGACATGTAGGTCAAAATTGACCTAGCTGTTACCAGGATCTCGATGACTTACTGGTACTTATCTTGATGATTTATTGCTAGTTGGTCACACTTGACCCGGCCGCCGAAGATTGAAGCCAGATACACAACCAAAACCTAATTCAATACTGACTACGAATTAGATGAAGAAATTTGTATGTTGGACAACAATTGAAATCTTGGATCAAGATTGATCCCAACAGAATCCACTGCACGCTAGATTATCAAATTGGTATACTGGACAAGAATTGAACTCACAAAATCAACACCACAAAGACTTAAAATCTCGAGAAGGAAATTGCTTTGTTCCTTGCCGATCAGCAGATGGCCAACGAACAACCTAACCCGATTAGCTCAGCAACTCTCATCAGCCAAGAATCTACTAGCAGTCTCTCGGTATTGTAACAGCATCCCTCGGGGATCGATCGAAAGAATTCGGATTCTTCGGGTCTCGGCACAGCTCGGGGCTCTTTTCTGGAATGCCATTCGGCGGGGAAGCCGCGCGAGGAATCCGCGTCGCGTAGATACTTCCGGTTAACGAAATAGAGCGGAATGATTCAGCGCGAGGCTGACGGAACCCCCGTGATAAACACTCGGGAATGCAGATCGCCGGATTAGGGTGCGACAGAGGACACGGGAAACGAGCCGGAATCAGCCATAACCGCGCGCGGAATAACGTCCGGGAGGAGTTGAGGAGTTGTTCAAGGTCTAGGGTTTCCTGACTAGTCGCCCGGAGAGCGGGCGAAACTTTTTCCCAAGGAAGGAGAGAGAAAAATAAAAACATCTGGGAGAAAATAGAAAAACTTCCGCGGAAGGCCGTGCTGCCGGAGAAAACACCTCGAAGAACGCCTTGAAGACTTCGCGGAATGCATCCCAGGCGCGTCGTAAGTCTCGCGCGGTGTAAAGTTCCGCCACCGGGTGATTCGCCGTGACATCGAACAGATTTGTGTCAGGTACACCACCGTCGGGAGTAATAAGGGAAACGGCGCGACCCTGAAGACCTGGCCAACACACGCGCGCGTAGGACAACGTCGGGGGAGTACTCGGAGCCAGGATATTGCGGCGCGATTCGATATCGGGACCGCTGATCCCCCGCGGAACAATGCAATCCCTTCGGGAACGGTCGAACGACATGTAAAATGTGACCTAGTCTGCGGGAGAAACGCGAGAGAGACGGAGGAACGTGTCCAGATTGGCTGTTCCTGAAGATTGGGGCGCGATAAGACAAGATTAGGGTAGCGCGTTGATCTGCGTCCTCGGGTAATTCGTGTTCTGAGGACCGGTGGATTCAATTGTTAAGGATTCTTCGGGTCTGGACAGTTGCACGGTGAGCAGAACGGTGTCATGACAGTGAAGAGGTTGCTGGGCGAATCAAGAAGAGGATGATTTTTGACGACGTTTGATGATGTTTGAACCGAGCAGAAGAAGATGAAATGTGAATCTCTTCCCTGAAGATCCTTGCACCAGAAGGTCGTTACAGTAGGAGGTCCTTACACTAGGAGGTCCTTACACTAGGAGGTCCTTACACTAGGAGGTCCTTACACTAGGAGGTCCTTACACGAGGAGATGCTTACACTAGGAGGTCCTTACACTAGGAGTTCCTTACACTAGGAGTTCCTTACACTAGGAGTTCCTTACACTAGGAGTTCCTTACACTAGGAGTTCCATACACTAGGAGTTCCTTACACTAGGAGTTCCTTACACTAGGAGTTCC
>CM052121.1:4816157-4877822 GCA_028454245.1 Halictus quadricinctus | reverse complement strand
ATGATTTTTGACGACGTTTGATGATGTTTGAACCGAGCAGAAGAAGATGAAATGTGAATCTCTTCCCTGAAGATCCTTGCACCAGAAGGTCGTTACAGTAGGAGGTCCTTACACTAGGAGGTCCTTACACTAGGAGGTCCTTACACTAGGAGTTCCTTACAGTAGGAGTTCCTTACCCTAGGAGGTCCTTACACTAGGAGGTCCTGGTATTAGGAGGTCCTTGCACTTGAAGATCCTTACACTAGAAGGTCCTGCTGCAGTTCCAAAAGAATGCACATGGACACTCCAACAGTGAAGGAACTATTGATCGAACCAAATAGAAGAAGATGTAATGACCTCATCTTCGAAGGTCCTTGCACCAGAATGTCCTTGGCCTAGAAGGTATTTGAAGGCATCAGACGGTCCTACCTACAAAAGAGAGTCGCCTGACGGAAAATTCCAGGAGATCCAAGTAAGGATGCGTCGGTCAGACCACAGGATGCAATGCTCCGCAACGTGCACCTGAACGTAACCCTGCTGCACCTGAGGTCCCTGATCCGCCGCGTGACCATGAATCGCCACGACAATTACACAGACCTGTTGAACACGTTGAACATCACCTACGAGGACCTCGATTATGTAAATAATTACACATCGGAAGTGCTCCCCCGCTGCTACTGCAGCGGGACTGTCAAGAATGTCGCGGATCAATACAAGAATTATCACGGATACGTGGCCTTGATAGTCTGCGTGTTCGGTACCCTGGCGAACATGCTGAACATCGTGGTGTTGACCAGGAAGAACATGGTCACAGCGCCGATTAACAAGATACTGACTGGTTTGGCGACTGCCGACATGCTAGTGATGCTGGAGTACATACCGTTCGCTATTTATAAGTACATTGTGCTGCCTAAGAGACCTATTTTTCCGTACGGGTGGGCAGTGTTCGTGCTGTTTCACATGCACTTCACGCAGCTGCTGCACACCATCAGCATCGCCATCACACTCACGCTGGCCATCTGGAGGTACATCGCCATCAGGTCAGTGGGATTTCGAATTTAAGGCAACTCGAGAGATTCCTGCAACAATGATCCAGCTGAGCTTAATATTTCTCGAATATTTAGAAAAACAAGTTGGTTTCTCTATATATGTCGCCAAGACCTGGACGATAAACGTCGCGGAATTATCCCCACTACCGCTACCAATACCGCGAGGGGTCACGAAGGTCGAGAGGCCTCGGACACATGACATATATCGAGAATTCACTGTACAAGGGTTAAATATCATTTTTTTCTTACGTATTTTACAATTTAATCAGTTTTCCAGGTAAATAGTTATTACTTTAAATTGGAACTGCGAGGAAAAAAGAAAAGGTCACGATTTTCAACTTTTCCACGCGTGTCTGCGAGATACCTCCGGGAGACCGTAATTTTGTGCTCGGTAAACAATTTTAGATAAAAAAAAGTTATGGTTCACCCTTTCGAAGAGAGCTTATTGTGAGAAAACTTTCCGGGACAAAGTCCCGCGGCTCTCTCGAGGAGAAAATGCTCAAAGAACTTTTTCTTACGTCGTCCGCCCGTTTAATTACGGTTCCGAGGATCGATGTTAATCGGCCGAAAGGAGACGGGACCGCGTGCGCTGTAAAGTAGTCGCCGCTAATAAAACGCCACGTTGAGCATTGATTAACCGTCGCGATTCCGCGTGAAATCTCCTTCAACCCTTTGACTGGACAGAGTGTACCTACCTCTGCTCGGCGAATCAAACGGAAACGAATCGGAAATACGAACTGCGAGAAGCGCACTACGGGACACCTTCATTAACCAGAAAATCCTAAGCAATCTTCCGGAACGTTTTTCGATTTGTCCAGACCAACTTGAAATACTGCAACTGATCGCGATGACGCTTTTTCGATTTATGAAACGCTGTGAAAAATGCTTAACACGATGTACGATTCTAGTCAAATTCGTCGTAAGTGGATAAAATCCACAGTATAATGTTAATTGCAAGGTAGAGTTTATTTTTCTCTGTAACAATTTCAACGAGCCAAATACGAATGTATTTCTTTCTTTTTTTTTTGTTTTTAGCAGTTTCAATAGATCGAAGTGCTTTTTAAGTGTCACTGACTGATGTCTGACACGAATAAAATCCACACCCCGCTTCGAACCACTCAAAGTCGTTTCACCGGCAATTTAAAAACGGTAATAGACTTCCGGTAAGCAAAGCGTCAAAGAATTTCACTTAGGTATACAACACTTTCGAACGAATGGAGTCACGAGAGCAGCTTTGGTGTCTAACGAAGCGGGTCGGCGGCAGAGTGAATATTCGAACGCTGAGCGATGCAATTTAAATTCCTCTTGAGCTTCTGGCGAATTATCCGCGGATCATTCCGCAGCTGGTCGATAATTGGAAAACTTTTCTCCTGGATCTTGCCGATATCTCTCACTGTGCTCATTGCATGACACAAATCGCTTTAAACAACCTATAATCGCTTTAAACAAAATACAATGTCATCAACCGGTGATTAACATGGCAGTTAACGTGTTAAAGTAGTTTAGTCTGGGCATAGTCCGCTTTGGCACACCCCAGAAATTGTTTTAGGTAAAACAGGGCAGCCTCTTTGTTGTCGCGCTAAAGTTGGTCGTTCCTAGCTAGAGCTGTGTACCGGCTACAATTAACGAAACTTTCACAGGCAATTGCTTGCCATGGTTAGTTTAGTTGTTAGCGTGGGCGTTGTTCACGTTGTTACGAGTAGTTCGACCGACAGGAAGAGTTTTGAAGGTTCTCTTCGATTCTTCAAGACCCTTTTAACTGTCTTATGCTCCGCGGAGATGCAGAGTAGCAAACTCTGCACTGTACCAAATCTATTAGTCGATCAAACATAACTCCACAAAATCTCTGGAATATATAGAATCATTAAAATCTGCGTAATCCACAAAATCGATGAAATCCCTGAACCACCGGATTCTCTTGAAAAAGCAGCACCAAAAAACTCAGTCGATTTGCATACCGAGAGATTCCATCTAGACCGGCCATTTAAACCAATCCGAACGCGAGGTCGCTCAAAGGAAATTCCGTCTCCCGCAATTCCCCTTCGGGAATCAGAATAGGAATATTTCTCGCGGACGAATACTATTCCGTCGCACAATTGCCATTGAGATAACACGCAAGCTGTGAACAAGTGCCCCCAGTTATATCGAAGAAGGTCTATAGTGAGGGCTGGTAAACGCGTACAACTTCCGAACCAGTGAATTCTTCGCATTAAACTTTCGATTTTTAGCATTTTCTCGTCAACATCTACAGGACTATATGAAAGAAAAATGAAAAATTTTTGGTCCCAGAAAGTGAAGTTCAACCGGAATAAGAATTACTACTGTATCTATGGAAAGAAACATAATCGCCGATGACACAGGAATACAGAATTATTAATTTTCACCTTCCGCAAACTAGCAAAAGAAAGGAATGTGCGCAGAAAATCTTGGTTTCGCGCAGAGATCTGCGCATCAATCGTCACTCTGATTACAGCGAGTTGGCCTATTCGCGATCCGAAAGGCAAGAAGGCGTCACATGAACCGGCATTGACCCAGCCTCGGCACCGTACCCGTCACCGATGGCGCGCATAATTTATCGAAGATTTAATTATAAACGTGTAGGAACAATCGCACGGTTAATTAGAGGTGGCTAAATATTGACCGGACGTTCGATGATAGCATCTAGAAATCGGCGAGCAGCTTCAACATAGCGGGCATATATTTGCCGAATCACCAATAATCACAGCCTCGCTGAACAATCCATGAGGGTCGACACGCATATTTGCCGAATTGTTAATTAGGGGAGACGAGTGTGCGTGTGTGCGCGCGCACGATCCTAGTCAATGCGGTTCTACTTATGTTATTTATCCGCGAGCGAAATTCCGGGACAACGAAAGGAGATCATGTTCCCCCATTGGCTGTTTACCGGGGGACACGTTATAGGTCAATGTATCAGATACTAGCACATGTGAAACATAATGATCCTATGGCTGACGTTTATGCTTGCCACTAACAAAGATGCTGATTCCGAACGACTGACCTAGATCTAACCCTAAACTGTGTATATCACAAGGAACGAGGCAACATGATCACCTTGAGTGTCGCACATGTCTTCGGTAATGGCAGAAAATGTCAGCGAGATTAGGTTTAACCCTCTTGGGAACAGATGCCGACGTGTTGATGGCATTAGGTTAGTGCATGTAATTATTTCAGTAACAAAAGAGTGTTGAATATTTTTCTTTCCTTTTTAGTACTCGATTCTTTGATATCTGCTTTGTATTTTTCGTAAATATTTGTAATATTTTAAACAGGATAATTGCGTAATAATTATGACCCTGACCAGTTGCAAAATGATGGCCGCGTCAGGATATTTACGTGAATGATCGCCAATCATTCAGATGCATCGTGAGGGACGCAATATTAATCTCGTGCGACAACAACGGAACACGGTATTAATTAATTCAAACAACGGCGCAAGTTGAATTGTGTTTGTCCATTTGCGGTCTGTTTTTCCACGTAACGTTCTTCTCCAAACATTATCCGCGTGGGAAAGTATGTTCTTGTAAGTAGCATTATATGTTTCGTGAATATACAATTCGCGACACGGTACAATAAAGAAAATCAAACATTTTATGTCACCGAAAAAACACAAAGTTGACGAAGTGTGGCTCGAGGATCGTGTGGAACTAATTTTTTAAAAAATTGATCTTTCAGAATTGGTGTCGACAGAAACTGGCTTTGTTTGTCTAGTTAATTGTAAAATCTAAAAAATGTAAATTTCATAAAATGTAGAGTACTCAGCACAAATGGTGCATTGCGGAAATGACTTCGGGAAAATGGCTGCCACGTCCTTCTGGTTTAAGCTATCTAGCTCTATTTTTCAGTAAATACTCTTTAAACATCACACAATAAAATGTATATATTGGATTTTTAAAGCACCCTAAATTTCCATATTAAAAAATTGTTGTTTATTGTTTAATCATTCGAAGCACGGTATTTGGGAAAATGGCTGCCACGTTCTTCCAGTTTAAGATACTCGGCTAAATTTTTCAGTAAATACTCCTTAAACGTCACATAACAAAATGTATATATTGGATTTTTAAAGCACCCTAATTTTCCATAGTAAAAATATTGTTAAACTTCCCTCATTTTTCATCACTCGTTCAAAGGGGCGTGCATAGCTTCATAAAATGTCAAACATAATTTAGCGAAGAATATTATCCCAGAATGCCCGATACCATTATTTCCTAATATCATACAAGGATCAAAGGACATCGTAGTCTTTCTTTTAGCTGCTCCCATAAACCGAAAATGGAGGATAAACCGATCAGAATTCAGTGTTCCCGCGCGTTCAATAACCTGGAAAACTGGATCCACTCAAGATAGCCCGTATTGTTTGCAACTATAATATTCGAAGTTAAGTGGAAGGCAATCTTCGATTCCCATAAAACGAGGTCCATCTAATCCGGCTAACCGAACGAAACAGTCTCCGTATTTGCGTATCCCCACGGAAAAACCTTGCAATTGTTCTAAATTGAAGCGAACCTGCAGCAATTTCCATGGAACAATATTTTGTCTTTCAATTTGCACAATCGTGCAACCGTCGAATAACAACTCCGTGCTCTCCTGAAAACAGGGAACCTGTTCAGTTTCGAGAGAAGCCGTTCCCTTCGGGAGCAAACAAAATAAACGGGGAAGAGGTTTTCTATTGCATTTTTATCGAGGCGCTTCCGGTCTAAAGAGATTCGTCCCGGCTGTGACGTCGACGTTGCGTTTGACGACACAATTTAATAATAATGTTATTAATAACTCTACACAAGTTGATATTCCACATCCTGTGTGGTTACTCCAGGTTGCTCCGTAGATTTAATGAATGAATTTCATTTCATTACGTTGTAAAAGTTGTTGTATTCATGTAAATTATCCCTATTATTCTTGAAAAAAAAAAACAATTCACGAAGCCATGAATATTAACAGAAAAGAACGAAAGAATGAACTCGACGATTAAAAAAATGTTTAAAAGCAAAAATCGCAGCGAAGAATGTTCGCGTCAATGAATATCAATTAATAAATAACATATTTAATCGAATCAAATTGAAGCAACGAGCTCGTCTCGCGGAATAATTTTATTCTCCAGCAGCGACATTTTATCATTTTAATGTTCGAAATTGCTCGAATAATTACCGATGAAATAAAATTACATTAAATTCATTTAAAATATCACGAATATTATTATTACAAACTCCGGCATGTCGAATGTAATATAAAATGTCAAAACGCGCGAATTTGCGCGAGCCTAACTCGGGGAATCCGACACGTTTAATTAAGAGCGTTGAACGGGCCACGTTAGAAAAGAAAAAAAAAAGAAAAATAGCGATATTGCAGTCGGAGGATTACCTTTCGAACTGTCCCGCAGAAAATGCTCGACGAGATTGTGCGCAATTATGGCAGAATCTAGTTCAATTACTATCTTTGCAATTATACGGACAGAGAGAGCGGGTTATTTTATTTACCGTTCCGCAAAATGGCGGACGTTTATTCGCTCAGAGACGCGGAAGAGCTTCGGGGCGTCATTCACCGCATCGGTGCATCGCATTTTTGTGCATACAGTGCTTTCCCCGAATGAGACAATCGAAAAACGGCAGCGTATTAAAAATTTAACGAACTCTCCTGGAACATTTTTTGCGAATTTATAAATTTTTCAAATTGTCGGGGATCGTGCAAAGAATTTTATGTTTGGTTTTATGAATACATATTTGACGCAGTGCACCGAATTCGAGAATAAACGAACTTAAAATGTCAATTACTTTTGACAGGAGCCACGAATTCGATTTATGTCGCCGAATCCCCTGCGTTTGATGCGCCGTTACAGCGATCGGAAAATCGGCATGCAGTTTCCCACGAAATTTACCCATCGCGCTGCATAGCACGATGCCTATTGGCAGATTAGGCGGCCGACGAGATTGAATCTCGCGCGATATAAAATTAACTGATCCAGCTTAAATCATCGGTGGGTATGGAATATTACGCGATGCGCTGAATCAGTCGCGATCATCAGAATCGAAGCGAGATCGGTTGATTAGAGCCCAGAGAAATCAAGCAGAACTATTACGATTGTCTAACGATTAATTGATCGACATTTCAATAAATCTGCGTGACAAAGAATTTTAGAAAACTATTTTTTGAAATTTGCCGAGTCTTCGACTAATTCTAAAATTACTAATTTTGAGATAAAAATTATATTTAAGAGCAAACTAACCTAAAAAAAAGTTTATAAAATTCACGGAAAGTATGAAGAGAGCGTTACCAACGATTCGGATCTGTGAATCCGGTATCGTTCGATTTCAATAAATGCAACTTCGTAATTTTTCCCCTAAAAAGAAGTTCCCTCTTGAGCATACTTTCCAAAATTAAATTTCAAAAATTGATTTCCATGTGGCAACTCGCCGGGACTGGATATTGAATCTGTTAGTTGGGTTGCGAGATTTTCGAAGTCCACTTTAAAATGCCGCTAGAAGGGAATATGGGGGAATAATTAAAACGCTAGGATTAAATGTGTCCTCGATGGGGAGCTGCAAATTAACGTGTGCGTTCCGATTCGTTTTTCCTCGCGGCGTGGTTGTGTGGGAAAATTCGTGTAACGTGGATGTTACACACGTGCGTCCTCGTGCGGAGGTTAATAGAGGAACGTCTAATACGCCATGGGATTACACGATGACGCCGCTATTTCAGAAGTAGATTACACACATAACAGGAATTCTAATTATAAATTTCGTAGAGGATTCCCCATGCACGAACAATCTGTTGCGTGACGGCAGACTTAATGAGGTGTGCATTCCAAGAAACACAAACAGTTTCATACCTCTCTTCGGATTCGAGCATAGTCGTCTCCGAAATATTTTTTGACTCTGCGATGGCGACAATAGAACTCGGAATCTGAAATAATAGATAACATTGATTAACACCGGACAGATAACACAGTATTCGGAAAACAAGTAGAAATATACCAATTATAACAGTTTGAAATTATTAGTTAGCTCTCTGTATCGATAGAAATATTTGTTTGTTGTTACAATAATGCATTTCAATTATGTATGTAGCAAATATTTGTTACGAAATGAAGGTCTAGATATCCGTAAGAATGTTTGCACATCGCGCTAATTGAACTAATTATTTCCCGTACATCCGGAAACAAGGAATTACTTCAACGAATTATGTTCAACGTATTCTACAAAAAGCTATCACCTACTCCAATTAATTATTCCAGTTCGTATACAACGAACTGGTGTTTCGAAAAATTCTCCCACGTAAAACAGACGAATAAAATGGATGTTGAAATACATATCTAGCATCTAATTTATCCGTTTCAATTAGCGTCCCCGGAATAATTTTCACTCGAAATGTAACCGGTTTTATGAAATTGCCAGGTCGAAACGATTAATAATTCCGTTTCACAAATACCGAAATCACGACGATATTTTCCCGAAGAATTATGAAATTTTAGTTAGTTGCACGAACGTTACGTTAACTCGCGGAATTATTAAGCAGCATTTTGCCCGTACATAAACTGCGCTCGCCCGCGAATTTACTACATATATTTGTTTATTCCCACGTACGGCGCTCTTTTAATTCTGATATTTTTTACAAATTATTAATTTTTTGTAAATACGTATTTTACAAAAATTGGAACGCTCCTTTCGGAATTACCGTTAGGTTACCAGGCTCAGGACGATTCGTATAAATAATTCGTATTGAATAAATTGCGACTCGAGTTACTGAGTCCACGATCGATGGATCATTTTGATTCGCGGATTTCTAGCTTCCCCTACTAACGCGCTTTTCCCCACCCTGCCGCCTCAGCCCGGTCACGTGACGCGTTTCGTCTAATACTGGCAGGGAGGGGGTAACTCTTTCCCCTCAATTGGATTCCCCTGATCCGGCGACTCCGTTAGGGCTCGTTGGTTCTAGAATTAATTTTTAATTCTCTCTCCCTAATGCCACGTTGACTTAAATAAAAGGAGCTGCACGGATATAATGAAAATTTTTAGCTCGCCACTAGAAGATGGTGGAGCTTTTTAATATTGGCGGGACACGCTTGCATGCAACTATTCGCGCAACACGGTGGAAAGCACTCGACGCTTATTTCAAGTTGGAAAGTATCCTTCCGCCCGGATCATGTGCATATTTCAGCCTGAAAAAGATTTCACCGACATAGTTGCTCATGTCGATTCTACGGCCCTGCAGGAATTTCGGAAGCACCGCAATCTTGTCAGCTGCTTTCGCGTCTCTGTTGGCGGATAGTCAAAAAATTCGCATAACTGCTTCAGCGAAGTTTCGCTCGAGGATAGAAGGATGAAACCGGCGAGATAAGGGTCCTGGACGAGAGGACATCGAGTCGACAATATTTCAACGCGAGATAGCGTCTTTCTGCGACAGACGGACCAAGGTCCGGCGAGAATCATAGCGCAAAAACACCTAATTCCATTAATTCTGCCCGGAGGACCGTCCGGTGACCTCGAAGATGACCAAATAATTCTTCTGTCTAGGACCCTTTGACCCTGAAGAAGATTGTTACCTGGCTGTTAGCGCATTGGGATTAGACGAATTTATGAGAACGCGTTTCACGAATTTAGAAGAAAAATTAATCGACTTACTAAAATTATGGAAAAGGCAAACATATTTTCAGTTAATTTCTGTTCCTTGCAATTGGCTTGGGCAATTTTTATTTTGCATGACGATCTAATTCTGATTGCATTTGATCTCCATCTCCATCAAAACGGTAATAATTTTTTAAGTTTTTTTAATTCGCTGCTTCGAACAAATAGAGCCAGTTTGTTTTTCAAGAATTTGTCTGGAAAATGCTGTCCCACACAGAGCCGACGGCAGCGTGATTTTCGAGAACGTGAACCATGAAATTCTGAAAAAGGAACATTATTAAAAATTGATTAAACAAGAGTACAGCGAAATCGGATCAAACGATTTTATGAACAGGCGTTTACAACGCGCCGTTTTGTTTTTAGCTGGGACAAAAATAACAAATTCAAAGTTCAATTAACGTATTAATTAGTTATTAAATTCGAGGAACAAAGTTTGATGCGAAAATCGATGCAGTTCTTTCGAAACGTGTTGCATTAACGAGATATCGAATCCTTTGGCACAAACTACATTGAATAATATTTCTTTTTTAAATTGTTTCGATGAATTGAAATAACGACAACAAACACACTCGCAACACTAGCTGAGAACAAATAAATATTGCTTTATGGCTCGAGGTGACGAGTATAATTGTTTCCACGTTCTCCGGACTGAGGCACAAACAAAAAAGAAAATTTTCTTCGAGTATTTTCATTATTTGAAAACTTACAATTTTCGTATGAATATGAAGTAGCGGTTTCTTTTTGTTCTCGTAAATTATGAATTCTGCAATAACGAAAGCAATTACGGACTCTGATATTTTTGCGAAAAAAGAATGTTTGATGCGACGAAAAAAATTTTGTTTACCTAACGTGTCCGTTCGCATAGTGTTCGTATGGCACGGGAACGACGATTGGTCCACTATGCTTCGACTATGGCGATATGTTCGCGAATCGCTCTCGAACGATCACGGAATTCGTTCGAAAATTCCAGTAGAGAGGGTCGTTCATGTGCGGACATCTGTCTGAATATTTTATCTGTAGAGTATGCAAATTAAAAACTGTCTGCGGCCGTTGATTTTGCCAAGAATCGAATCTCAATTGCGATTCAGTTGAATTTTCAAAATATAAATGTTCCTATTTTCCGAACAGTGCAGAGTGAACTTTTTACAGTGTTCCAAATTGCTACTCATTTTTTAAAATATTTTCCGTTTACTTGTCAGTGCACGGATTTCTTATAATTGCGAACTACGATCAATCATAATTTCCTCCGGGCCAAGCGAACATGGCTGCTCTTGACCGGAAATATTTCTTACCCGCGCAGGACGTAATTGCAACAAACAATTTCACGGGATAATGCTTACGAAAATCTCCGAGCATAAGCAAACGGAATGATTAATGCGAAACAGCGAGTTCATCCGACGCGCGGTGAAACGGGGAACTCGTTACCGAACAATGTCCAATTAAATTATTGTTATGCTAAAATTGTTGCGAGCGTGTATGTGTGCCATAATTTCTGGTTCCACGATGGAATAGCTTTATCCTGACCGCTGGGGATCGAAGTTCTCGTAGCTTTTCTCTCGGTAATGATTCGTCAATTTTCCGATTATTTTGCAATTATTTCAACGAAACCCACACACACACTCACACATAGTATTCTTTCTCCGGTGAAAGGCGAGCAACGTCACTGAGCCTGTTGTAACAGAAGAACGAATAAAAGCAGTCACGTTACAAAGGGATTTCCATAACAATCGGGAAAGCATTCCGCCGAGACGATTCGAAATTAAAAGAATGAAAGAATAACGTTCACCGTATAATAATGGGGGTCCTCGATGGCGGACCGAATCCTACCACTCCCGTAAATATCTGCGCTTTTCAAAAGCTCCGGAACACCGGCGAAATAATTCGGCAAACGAAGGGAAACCATCCAAACAGAAACATGAGATTATTGTCATCGGTGAAATGACGTACACAATGTGGAACAAATTTCCTGTAAAATCCTCTCGAAAAACTTCCGAATTGTAATACGATATAAATTGTGTTATTCAATATTTTCTGAACATCTGTGATTCACAATTGAGGACTGTAATAATTTCGTTTTGAATTATTATTAAATTCGAAAGAAAATTTTCAAGCTTTTTGTTGAAAGAAAAAATTTAACACTTTGACTGTCAAACTGGAAACCACAAAAATTCCATAAAATTAAAGTAAGTTACTTAGTGAAATAAAAATTGAAAAAAATTAAATGTATGATATTGAGAAGTCGTCCAACTATATTAACGTAGAAATTCATTTTCTCGGGAAACCACTTTGAACAATTCCGGTTGCGATTATTATTAGATTCTTAAGGTTCCTGATGGAATAACCAAAAAATCGATTGTAAAATTGAAGAATTCGAGGACTTTTGTCGTTGGGTGGAATTGATAGTGGAGGAACGAAAAATCCGATGCAATCCTTTCGATGGAAAATATTGTTACCGGATCGATCCGGCAGAGTCGATTGGACCGATCGGTCGTTTTCAGTAGAATGGGGACGACTTTGATCAGACACGGATAAATCCGATTCCCAGATGCTCGTCACGCCGTGAATCGAACATCGGGTAACGAAACTTAATAGCCCAGACTTTCGAAACGTATAATATTTAATGCGCCGACATTTGTAGCCGGAATTTAACCCTTTTGCAGATTCAAATCGAATATCGGAAAATGTATCAAGAGGTGACGTTGCACCGTTTCACAAATTTTGTTTCCGTTTGAAACGGTTAACGCGCCGACAGCGTCGCGCGTTGTTAAATATCACTTTGTGACCGGTGTTAAATCGATTGGTACACGGCGCTATACCGGGTCTATAAAAATTCATTTCTGTCGTGATGTGTTTGCGTAAAGCAGATTTAATTAGGACTCGCGGAAGCTAAGAGGATTAAACAGTCTCACTAAGGAAATTACAGTTTGATTTTATGGGATTTTCCGGACGGTGCGCGCCGGCAGACAATGCGCTCGAGATACGAACACCCGAATGCTTCAAAATTTCAGCAAACATTTCTCGACGAACCCTCCAATGCGCTTGAATTTTTACAGAATTATTTTTCGGAGAGAAATACAACAGCCATTGGTCGCATTTTTGCTCGGTTTTCATTTTCCACACAAACAAAAACAGGATAGTTTCCAGTTGGAACTGAATTTTACAATTTTTAATTATATCACCTGAACATCTCGGCGTTTTTTACTTTTCACAATCCCGTGCCCGGTGGCGCACATTTTATTATTTTTAGATGATCAAATTCCCGATACAGTATTTTGTCTATATGAAAGAGATGTGCATGATATTTGTGAGATATTTATGACAAAAGTTTTTTCGTTTTCACGATTTATGCGTGACGCTTTTACCATCATACTTGTGACACTTTCCTGGTCAAAATGAGATCTTACACGATACAATTTGGGCAATATTTACTTGTTTAATTCGTTATTAAATTGGTCTTCTATTCTGGGGCCTAAACTATTTGCTTCGGGTTGTAAAAAATCGGAAAAATTCCGAGATTTAATCTATGAGCGTTAGTTGACCGAAATAGGAAATAAAAATTCGAACGAAAAAATTGAAAATGTTTTACAATGGGATTAGTATTGTCTAGCAGCAAGAAGTCGAAGAACAATATGACTGTACGCGGTATAAGCAACATTTCAGTGCTGAGTGTTCCCCATATATCGACAGATTGTAGTATTTATTGGGCAAATACTTTACAGGGTCCAATAGCAATAATCAGAAAAAGGCACACGCGCGTTCGCAAAGAGACGCGTATTTCAGCGGCAATCGGTCGCGTCGACCCGGCTCGTAAACTCGGACGATTTAAAACCGAGTATTTCATAAACCTGCGACCACGGGCGTGCAGAAGTTACGTCTTACATTGATTTAGTGGTAAAATGGTCGAGGACGTGTCCACATGCCGAGAGGAAACGATAACCGCGAATTTATCGTCCGCGCGGTGTCGCGATAAAAGCTCAACGAATCGCACGATTTCTCTCTGGGAATTTCCTATTCGCGGCCGTTGTCCTTGCCATACTCTGGATTTTGCGCATTGTTCGCAAAAATTTCGCAGCAACGTTCCTCGAGAATGGTGCTCCACAGCATTTCCTGTACAAAGCTTCCGGCTTCGCGGCGTTGGAAAAGGGCTAACAAAAGAAAAACAAAGTCCATTGAGTGCGTGTGCATTAAAAATATGCAGTTAGGAATGCGAACGAAATTGCAAAAATCGAATCGGTTCAGAAATTTGACCATTTTTTCATTACCGTGTCAACTCCCTCCCGCTCGCCAACAATGGAAATTTTCATTTTGGCGCTGTTCGGAATTCTCTGCTGGAAAATTGAGAGACCCAGTTGGAAATTTTTCATCAGGACTTTGTTATGCTCACCATGGAGAGTGTGAAAATGTTTTTTTCCATTCTCCTGGTTTGCGAAATGGTGATGATATAATTGTTTCTGTTAGACCTCTTCCTTGGACGCTGCGAACATTCTAGATCGAGTTTGACCATGTTTGGCAATTTTTATTGAGAAAATGAGATAAGGTATTATAAAAATTTTCGTGAGAACTTCGTTAGGCGAACTTTGAAAAGTACAGAAGTATTTTTTTACTCTTTCTGGTTTGCGAAACAGCGACGCTATAGCAATTTCTACGTGTTTTATGAACCGGGCTTTTGCATCTTTTGATTGACTCGTTTGAAATTTGGTGATTATAGTCTCTTGTGAATAATCTGAAAAAGCAATTAGAATTTTTTAAAATATTCATGATCGGCAGAGTTATGAATATTTTAATAAAAATGTTCTAGGCGTGTCACGATCAGAAATATTCATTCAGAAAAAATTGGTGATGTGAATACTGGTATAATCAAATCCTGGGGAAACTTTTTCAATTTAATTCTTCATTCTCTCCCACACAAAAAAAAAAACCTAACACACACTGCTGCTTAATAATTTGTAGATAATTGCAACGCTGAAATCCCTGGTGTACGGGGTATATATTATTAACATTGAACGATGTTACTAAATCCTCTCGCGAATATGTAATATTTACAGTGACCTTGTACGATTAAATATAATAATTTAATTCGTGGCGAATCGGGCGATCAAAAATGACCGAATTATTTGACAGTGCGTCTTTACGCGGGTTTTGCCCGATCCACGGGATTCCGGGGATCGAGGATCGGAGATTAGGGGGATCAAATGCAAATTTCTATGTTTATCGAAGAGGGTCTCGTGTCACGGAGATCGCGGGTAAATCGATGGGACATTTCGCTCGGGAATTAACCGTTTAATGGGAAAATTCGAGCAAGGGCGCTCTTGTTAATCCCTTGTCCGACGGCGTCGAAGAAAACAGCGCAAAATTTCCAGCTCACCATTTTCTGCAGCGGATGTCGACGTAGACAAGGGATGCACCGGATTAATCTGGCATCCATCGACCCGGACAATTCCCTTTCACCGTCAGAAACGTCCATTTTGATTCAACTTTGCTGCTCGCGCTGCGATTTCTGCGAAATGAAAAATCGACGGTGTTCTTAGCTGTTTCCACAACGATTTTCAAAAAGGGACAAGGGTAATTTTCATGGGAGATCTAAATTCCACATTTCTGTTGCATAAAACGGTTCGAAGCTGAATAAAACAAGAACAGAAAATCGTAGATCAGTTCTCAAGGTGTCGTTTTAAAGAGGAACCTCCAAGTTTAGTATTTCAGTCACGAATAATCCTAAATTTGGCAGTGCACCCACCATTCGAAGTTCAATAAAACGCTGAAAAGATCGTGTTTCGAGAGCAGCACGGACGCAGCGGCGTTCTCTGTTGTTTCCGCGCGGACCTCCAAAAATGACCAATGGTGCAATGTTGTGACATAGCGCGTGGAAACTAGATAGGTCGTTTCACGCCGAACCGATCATTTCATGTAGCCGACGATCCGAATTTTGCGCGAAACTAAACGTGACGAAGTGCGCGTGGAACAGAGGGTACTCCAGTCGCCATTTTGACTCCTGTTTCGAATTCGTTGACAAAACACCGACCTCTGAATTTTACGACTTTTTTACTCGGCTGAAGGGAAATACCGTGTTCGCGAAATTCGTGTAAAAATTTTGCGCGGAACTAAACTGGGAGTTGGATAAATTCATTTAATGAACAGCTCTTTTGAAATTAAAATTGGTCGGGAATTCTTCTATAAACAGTACTGGAGAATTTACGGGAAAATATGTGAAATGATTTTTGCTCTCTCAATGTAGAAATACCACAGGAGAAATTGATTAATTAATTGTATAAACTCTTGATTTCAAATTGACATTGTTTGGTCATTTTTGTAAAAACGTATGGTAGTAAAAGATTCATTGAGAGATATATCTGAGAAGAGTTGGCGTATTTTAATGCACAAGTATTAAATTATATTATAATAGCTAATATAAGTATTATATTAGCAGAGTAATAAATTTATCCATGATTGAAGAAAACCAATGTTTTCGAAACAAGATTGTATTACAGTGTTACAAATGTACAATTGTATTAAAGTGTTGCGGCGAATTATTGAATTTGTTACTGATTAAATGAAAATTCAATTCGAGAAAAAGAAATCTGAAGTATTTAATATAAATATACTTTCCGGAATTTCTCGCTCGAAATGACCCAGAAAATTTTTGAATAAAATGATAACTATGCGATGGAAAAATCGTTAGACTGCGTCACCCGGAAATCCGGTAATCAAGGATTGGGATGATGGTTGCTCGTTGCAAAAATAGGGTCAGAGCCAAAGGTAGAAAAATCATTTTTTGGATTACGCGCGACTAGATTGGAAATTTTGTCGTCCAAAAAGTAAAACGTGTCGCTCGAAAAGATTTGTGTCAGAGCTGATCAAAATTCATAATGTAATAATCGTATTAAAAAAAAACGGATCCGCGAAAATCTACGTTTGTTGATTATGGTCAGAATTTATTGGTGAGTTCCAAAAATTTGATTGCTTTCCGTGCCTCACCAGATTAATCCCTTAATGAATTTTCTCTCTACGGATTTATGGGGAACGACTAGAATTTAAAAATAATGAAAAATTATTTTTGAAGCAGATTCCCACAAAACAACTCGTGGTGCACGCCCACTCGCTGCAAGGTGGCCCTCTGGAGCAGTTTCCTGGCACCGTTCGTCGCGTGTGCGCCCAGCTACTTCGTGTTTGGCGTAAGTTATGCACAGTGTCAATATATAATACTAATCCCGCGGATAGCAGGGTATAAGGAACTTAGACCGCCGAAAGTTGCAATCTCTTCTGATCCCTTGCACGGTCGCATTTATTATTCCAAAGTATTGGAAAGTTCCGAACATCCTCGAGGCTTTATACATTTGTTAAAAGGATAAAGGCTACGTCCGTTGTGTTTAATTCATACTATGCGCGAAAAGTTTGCGGCTCAGATTTAAAGTTTTAAGTTTTAAGTTTCGCGGCTAGAACTATTCTAAAGTCGCTAGAAATAGCGAGTTCACATCTCTCTGACATGTATCGAGGCGTTACCGTGATCTCTGTGACCGCCAGATAAGGGAGCAGAGGCTGAAGGACAACGGCACCACGGAGATCGCGTACATCGTCGACGCGAATTACTCCAGGCACAAAGACTTCTTCTACCAGCTGAACTTCTGGGTGCTGGGTGTGGTCGTAAAGCTCTTGCCCTGCGTCATTCTCACGGTTATTAGCTGCTGGCTGATAAAAGCCCTCTACAGGTAATCTAGCCTACAGGTAATCTAGCAGTATCCCATTAATGGGGGAAATTGCTTGCCCGGGAAAACGAAATGCACGGGTCGCGGCGTCGAATCAAGAATCTCAGTCGCTTCACCCTTCTCTGGCACGGAACTTCCGTTTCCGCTTAGAAAACGCCTAATCTAACCCTCTACCCTAAACCCTGAAACGACTGGGGAGTCTCCCCCATCCGGAAACGAACTGCTGAAGCTCCGTGTTCCTCGGCAATGAACGTTCTCTTTCAATTTGCAGTTACTATTACTGTAAAATGATTATTAGTGCTTGAAAAAATTCATGTACATTCTTCGAAAGTTAGTTAATCAACGTACCAAGTTTGAAGTTGAAATACTCAAAACCTTTCTTTCTAAAAATTCCTAATGTACTAAAATGACCCTTTCGAAAAGATTGGTCCAACACGTTCTCCAAAATAAATTCCCAAAACTCTAAACTAAAGATAATGGTTGGACCCTGTTGCAGAGCAAAGGGCAGGAAGCAGGCCCTGAAGAGCTACAACCAGTGCAAGCCAATAGTGACCTTGGGGAACGGTGTACTGCCTCGTAAGCCCAGCAAATCGGACAAGAGGGCAGACAGGACGACCAACATGCTGGTCGCCGTTCTCCTCTTGTTCCTGGTCACGGAGATTCCTCAGGGTGTACTGGGTCTTCTGTCCGGTGTCCTAGGAGATTGTTTCTTCCGGACGTGTTACCACAACTTAGGGGAGCTGATGGACATTCTAGCGCTACTGAACGGAGCCATCAACTTCATTCTATACTGCTCCATGTCTAGGCAGTTTCGCACTACCTTCGGGCAGCTGTTCAAGCCTCGGATCATGAAGAAGTGGCAGCCCGCAACACAGCAGACAGATGTCCAGAGCACCTACGTATGATGCAGGCTGAAGGGTCTGGAGACCACGCGACTGTAGAGCCTGGAAGTTCAAGGATGAACTGTAGATCCTTAGAGAATGAACTGTAGCGTCCTCTAACACAGACCCTAACTCTTAGGGGTTGCTAAAATCATCGAACACGTGGGCAGCAGGTGCAGCTAGAGAACCTGGAAGTTGAAGAATGATCTGTAGAGTCCTGTAGGATGAAATATATAAACTGTAGACAGGGATGGATTATTTTCTGACTCCTAGGAGTTGCTAAAATGTTTAATCTATAGGATGAACTCTGGTACTCCCTAAGAGTTAGGAGTGTTTGTAAATTGTAAAATGGACTATAGCATACCCTGGGAGTTGGGAGTGTTTCCAGGTTGGAGGATGAACTGTAGAGTCCTAGAGGATGAAGCATAGCATCCCGTGGGAGTTAGGAGTGTTTCCAAGTTGAAGGATGAACTGTAGAGTCCTAGAGGATGAAGCGTCCCTGAAGAGTTAGTAGCGTTTCTAAGTTGGAGAATGAACTGTAGAGTCCTAGACGATGAACTCTGCCAACAGCTACTAGCGTTTTTAAATAGTTTCGTCTGCGGAACACGCGCGGACAACTATTGCGGATCTCGAGGACACCTGCCATCGGTAAACACTTTTTCACCGCTCCTATGAATATCGTAGATTGGTTATTGACACAGGATTTAAAATTTGACGAAGCAAAATTTCCGAGACAAATAGAAAGAAGCCCGAGAGAAAATCAGAGAAGAGTTTCTCGAGCAGTCTGTTTTGAGAAACGTTATACCGGCTAACCGGAACCGTTTGCGTAATAATATTCGCAGTATGGCAAGTCGCTCGAGATAATCGATAAGTTATTGCAAGTTCAAACACGAGCCGCTCTCGAGCCAACAATTTAAGGCACATTTGTTGACGCACACGATTGTATAGAGGCGTTCCGAATTTGCAACACAAATTTCCGTGAAATCTCGTCTCGCCGACGACGGTTTCGAGGAAGTCGGCTATCGATCCCCTGCCTTTGTTCTTTTTGCCGATCGATCGATATGTAACGTGCGCTCAACAACGAATCGGCAAGATTTAGGGAGGCCGAGCGAGAATTATCGGTGCTTGTACGAACGCCGCATCATAAACGCTGTTAATTAATGTAGCGCGATCACGCGAAATAACGAGATCGGTGTACAATTACATATAGATACACGTATAATGTATTAAACTTATATATGTATACACACACACACACACAAATGTATGTCGTGCCAACGCAAAACGCAACGCCTGTAATGTAAATACGAAACCGAACGAGACCGCCCCACACTAATAACGATCCGTGAGCGACTCGCATTTAGTTTTGTATGACCGGTGGAAATGCTGCGATGGATTTTCGGCTAATGAGCCCGGCTGAAAGTCTATCCGCTTCCATGTATGTACACGTTAAGGACAAATTTATTTATATAGACTACGAATAAACATTTCCGTATTAAACGCGAGTCTTCATTCTCCGCGTCACCGATCTCCTCGATCCTTTCACTCAATTATGTTCCTCTAATCAGAATGTTTGTTGCGCCCTTCTTTTCTTGACGTTCCTGAGTAGAAATGGAGTTTTTATTATTTTTCTTGTGACCCTTGTATTGTTCGTTCCGGTCCGATAGTTTTTTATCGGACAGTTTCAACATCGCATTATATGCACCAAAATTTTCATTGGTGTCCTTTCGTTAATAATGTTTTTGAAAATTGTTCTAACGGTGCTTCCAGTTTTTAGGCGTCGATGCTCTCCAGTGGGCACATTGGTATAATTTTTTTGATATCCTTAGAGCGCTTATTTTTGTTTGAAAAATTTTTATAGAGCAATCTTAGGATTGAGTCGTACGTACAAAAATTTTCATTTGTCTCCTATTATAAAAATTGTCTAATTCTGAACGCGTTTGTGCTTTCACGTGCTGATGCTCTCCAGTAAGTTTGATCAACTGCTTTGAAAAATTATTTCAAAATATAATTCAACCATATTTTTAAATTTCTTTAATCCTTCAATGCTTTCGAACTGGATCCTCAGCCTTGGGACTCTAATTTCCCTCGGTCCACTGTTCTCCATCGGAGATTGGCCCTCATTAGCCGAAAAAGTAAAAAGACTCGTTCAAAAGACCCTTTCGGTCTCAGCATGCCCTTCAAGAAAAATTGAACCGTGAATTTCTCGTACCGTTATTAAACAGCCAAGGCCGACAAAGAGACCGTAATATTCGTGGAAACGTTTCTCCGATAATTGCGCGAAAATCAACGAAACATTACGTCCAATTTTTCGGCAACGGCGCGAAAACGGCTGACATAATCGTCGGACGCGCGTTTATACAATTATGCAAACGATCGATCCCGTTCGACGGCGCGCTAGTACGTTCATGAATATACAAGCCACGATATAAAAGCCGAAAACGTTTTCGAACCGGCTGTTAATTCTGTTTTCGAGTCAGCAGCGCGTTCAGCTCGCGATATTGTTTCGCACAACAACAAGTTTTATATTATTTTCCGCGAGCGATTTTCACGTTATCAACCGAGCTTTTCGCTGCGAAAGCGATACACCAGTTTCCATTTTAATTATCGGAAACGCGACGGTCCGTGCTGTGTTATATCGAAATAATTGTCTGACGCGTTCGAGGCTTGTTCCGTTTGTGTTTCCACGACGGGAAAAACGTTTTCCCATTGGACACGCGGTATCTTTCAATTTCCAAGCAATTCTTGAACCAATCGTTCGAGAGATCTTGTCGAGTGAAAAAGGAACTGGTTGCTTTTCCCGTTTCAAGCGAAACCGGAGCTGATTAGCGTGATGGTTTTATTGGCGATGGATTTTTCTGGTACGAAAAGGGCCCCTTCAAACGCGAGCGCTCGTTAATTTACTTTTATTCGGCCATCTCTCGATTTTACGTCGAACGCGATTCAAAACCATTCCTGTAATCGATTTTATCGTGCGTTTCAGTGAAACGGGAACGAAGACGGTTTTTCCGGTGGTCTCCGCGAAATTGGAAAACCTCATTTGGTTCATTTTTTATGGTTAATCCTTTGCGAACGAGCGTCAACTATGAAATCGTGAAACAATTATTACATTGTCAAATACAGAGGACGATCAAATTATTCGAGTCTCAATATTCGAGGAATCGGTTTAATCAATTTGTCGTTAATTGGAAATGGAGAAAACTGGTTTCACGGATTTTCAGATCGTGATTTTTCTCGAGAAGAGGACAAAATGGCCGTCTCGGAATAGACGAGGCAGCGTCGTTGGGATTTTAGCTTTCCCATGTGACTTCTCGTCGTTCTCCCACGCATAATCATCAGAACTGATATCCGGCCACATGCAAATTACGCTAAATATATTCAACGTGATTCCACGTGGTTCGACGATGCGTTGGATTATTAGATACTCGCGGTGAGCATAGAAATTCTAGTTGCAACGGTCCACTTTCGCGAGGGAAATATTTCGTGTGAAAGCACGTCTACCAGAATTTTTCAACCGACTCAACTTCGCTCAACTTTTGTCAGTTTTTTTACTGACGCGAAACTACAGCTTTTTGGGAGCTGTGAATTTATGCTTCGGTTGTCGCAAGCGGTTTCCTCGCGTGTAGATCTCTGTGTTTGTTCAGGGAAAGTGGTAGCGAATGGTGCGATATAACGCAAACTAAACATTTGTGGAAAATGTTGTTCTATAAAATTCCACATAATGAGAATTTGAACAAATCTGCATGAAAATTTCATATTCTCTCTCGTGTAGTAAAACCGTGGAATAAAATAGTGTCTTATTAGCAGCAGAGTCTGTGCTGGAATCAAGTTGCAGATTTTTATAAAAATACTAATTTTATTGGTCTAGTTTATCAGACATTTCCATACGGATCTGATATTCTTCTCTAGTTAACTATACTCTAGTTACAGCAATGCAATGTATAGAGCAATTTAACAGCTTTGCTGGAACAGTCCAAGGACTACTTGAGCACAGTCTCGCCTAATCGTCTTCCAATCAGTTATAACGCAAGTTTCGAATGGTATTTGCGTGACTTGTGCACACAAGCCATAAATCTTGATGATTCTAGTTCCAAGATTTCGGATGGGATTCTCATCCGTACGTGACTCAATCATAACAGCCTAATAGCGCTCTGTAACCCTCATCCATACCCCGTGTCAATTGAACAGAAATAAATATTTCATGGTAACTTGAATGATGAGAGTTAAACGAAGTTGTTTGCCTCGGGAATTTTTGCATCTTCTCGAACCTCTTGACGCACACGAGCAAGTTCGATAAACGCGATCGATGGTGTAGCCTCCATCGTTCCAGGAGACAATTTACATTCTCCAATTTTACTGGTTGTTCCGCTTTCCGCCTCGCAACAGTGCATCGTTCTGTCGCCTCCATTTAATTGAGTTCGCTCATCAACAGAGAGAACCTGCATAGAGGATCGTGCATGCCGATTGTCTTTCTGCACGTTCGACCGTGTGCTGTGCGGGACGCCCTATCTTCGGCAGGCTCTAAATTAATTATCCTCGCGAAATGCGATTGGATGTTTTCTGTCTGTGCATAAAGTTTAAACGCTTTTGACCGGAACTGTACGTTTGCCTCTTCCGAGAATACCAGTTCAGCGTTAAGGGGAGACAGTCACAAACCGAACACCATGGATTTGACAATGGCATAAACTAAGCCTTGCTCCGTTTTACCGTTTTCTTCAGGTAAAATTTCTTTTTCCTCCAGGAGCAGTCATGTAAAACTTTCGTGCACTAAAACAAAGATAAAAATGAACAACATAATAATCTAGATAATGCTAGAGTTAAGAAGCTAAACGGTGTCAAAGGGAAGCTGAAGGGCCCGCTACGGATTCCGAAATCGCGATGCACTTTTACCGGGAACGCCTGCCTCGAGCGGCAGCTTGTCGGAACTTTAAATTAACAGGCACAAGATCGTTAACCGAATCACGTGTAGCCGCGCGATAGATCGGGGGAGGGGCAATCTGCTACGAGACAGTTTAATTACTTCCGTAATGCACTCATTCCGCAATCACGGCTCGATAAGCAGGCATTATGAGCGGGGTTCGAGCTTAAGGGTGAAAGTTCCGCGGAAACGAGACAGCAAAGCGGCAGTTTCGCTTGGCTCTTGTATCCGGGACGAAGAGTCGAGAGACACGCCTCGTGACCCGCTCGAAATGCAAAGTGAAAATGTCTCTGTCATCTCAAGCGAAATAAAATGATCCCGAAGAACGGAGTTACGCCATTTTAATCCTTCCAGTGCGCTCGGTTGAGAACTGCAGTCAGACGGTAGTATATTCGGTGGCAAAACTTTCTCTGTTTTTAATTATTTCTTTGTGAATTGTTGGTCAATATATTTACCACGCTCTCCTGAAACGAGACCAAATACAACATATTTCTCAGCTTATTTGCTTGTTTGATTAACAATTGAACAGAACTTTTCTACCGTTACAGAGAAACTGGCAATTATGTATATATAGATTATCTGAATCAAAAAAGGACACTGACAGTCTTTGGGAGATCCTTAAGAAGCTACGACCGCAGGGTAACATCTCCCAGCAATGGCACGAGCTTCGAGGCAGTAATTTAGTCCTAAGCGATGTTTTTACGCGGCCGTAACGCCGACATTTTCACTTTCCACTCCAGGTGTCTCGTGCCGGAGAGTCCTTGAGATTCGAAGGCGCATCCTGCGAGACCAAGTGAATCGACGGAGCGGTATAGACGAACTTAAATGAAAAAACTAAGTCTCCTTGGCACGTGGCTGATGGCAACGCGCAAATATCACCGGTCGGCTCGAGGACTGAGCGAGTGACCTTGGAACAGGACGAGACTGGGAGGTGGACGAGCTCGTGGAGGAGGTTGATCTTCATAAACTGTTTGAGACGGTAGTAAGTTGCTTGTACAAGTGAGTTTTATTCGTTCCCATGGAAATTCTCGGGATTCTTCAGCGTCGCCGGTCGACCATGCCGCTTCAAACTTCGTCTTCGTTAAGGACCCTCTCGCCCTCGTTACCGGACGCCTTCTCCTGTTGAAGTTTGGTCGACAGCCTCTTCGCAGTCTGCGTTATCTGCGGACAAACCGGCGCCCCATCCCCCCCACGGAAGTTAAGAAGACTTCCTTATCTACGAAAAGCTGTTTCTCCTCCGCGACTATATACTTTCTGATCCGGAGAGTTTAGCGCGATAGGTACGAATTTGGACCAGAGTCTAGGATGTGGATTTAATTCACCAAGAGAAGTTAATTAGTACAACTGGCAATTCTGTAAATATTGCGTCATCTTATAAGTGGTCCGCGGATTTTATGGTAAAAATGAGCAGTTGGAATTCGAAACAGTAAAAATATTAAAAGAATCAATAATCTGTTTAGAGGCTTGCCTGCGCGTCCACGTCAATGACAGCGGTGATGTCGTTCAGGGCAGTCAAAAATTCCGCGGCGTAACTCCTCTTGCCGACCGCGTCCAAAACAATCGCATAATTAATCAGCACCAAAGGATCCTGCGGGGACAGCGCGTGCGCCTTCTGCAATACCTTCTCGGCGCCTTCCAGGTCGTCGAGCCGCTTCAGCGCGACTGCAACAATGATAGCGATTAGGCATGCTGTCGGTGCGCCGTGTTCAAGTGCCGATAGGGGAGAGGAACGAGCGCAGTCGATACGATTAGAATTTCCTATGCGACGATGACATAGTGGACTGTCCACTCCTCTTTTTCCCGAACGCGACGAGGACATATTGCGATGGCCGACGGAACTCACGGTGCCGTAACGATAGAAAAACAGGACAAATTGCGGGCCGAGCATGGTCGAGAAAAACCAAGCGCCGGTGGCCGTCGCTATAAATAACTTCGTGACTCTGTGTCTGATCTTCCTTTTCATCCTGTATCATAGAAGTTTGCTGTTGGACTGTCGCTTTACCCAGTAATTAATCCTTCTGCCGATAGTACCGGAAAATTGGACAATTTTTCACATTTCGAGTTTTCTTATATTTCCTTTTACTTTATGTCACCTGAAATAACTATAGCGGCGAATGATCGATGCGTTCGTAACGTGCGAACATGTATCAAGTCGGTAATTTAACGGGCTACACCTGACACCTGACCTATACCAGTGAAACTAGGCTACTTTCCGAAATACGTCCGAGTTAGGTGAACTTAGACAGGTAACAGTTAACACTCTGGGACACTCGCTGCTTCCCTGGTACTAGAATTTAGGTTCTATCTGCCTCTAGGCTCTCGTCATTTAGTTAATCGAGGTACCTACATCAACGTCCATAAATGCGTGTACACGTAGATCTTTCCTATAAAATATAAAAAGTGAGTTCGAATTTTTCAGTAAAAATAAATATTCTCACAATACACTAAACCTTCTTGATTGAAATAAATCGAGATTCAACCTGATCCAACAATTAGTTTCGAAGATAAAAATTCACAAGTGCAAATATTCATAACTACTATTTTCTTATAAAGACCTTAAGACTTAAGACTTCCCTCATTTCCCATACACTACACCATATTTAATTTTAAACAAAATCCTCAATCGATTTACCATGAAACAACCCCTCTATTAATAAACATTACTTTCTCTGTTCAATGATGAAACATTTAACAAACGCAACAGAACGATGAAAATCCACATCTATGGAGTACATTTCAGAGGTATCATCAGCACGTATAAGTATCCCGAACGCAATATCCTTCGAATACCTAAGCCCGAGGTCAATGAGAATCTCGCATACCTTGAAGACCAGCGATGCAATATCAGCTGCAGCGATCAGCGATTGCACATATGCAAAGGAATAACTATCCTAAACTACGAGCATCTATATTGTATCGAGTTTTCCAGCATCTCCTGTCCCTTTTCGGCCAGTAGAAAATCGATGGGAGCTTATGCGACGCCTTACGTCCGAGCAGAAGATACGGCATGGGGTTCTTGGGGTCTGCGCTGACCGCGGCGCAAAGGTAAATCGCCGCCGAAGCTGGTTGTCCCGTGGTCAGCAATACCATGCCGAGATTATAAGCGGGCATAAAGGCCATCGGGTTCAGATAGTGGGCTCTCTTCAGGCAGGTAATCGCCTGTAAGTAAATTAAAGCGTTAAACCGATTTGTCCGCCAATTGGCGCGCCGGAGTGGTCAATTAATGTCGCCGATGAAACGCGCGCGGAACAATCGTTCTGCACGTAAATACACGCAATTATCTGATCGGACGAGCACCGTTAACAATTCAGGATCGCGGGCCGTCACGATTATGCAAACGCCGCTCGCCGGTCGATTATGCCAACCCGGGAATTTTTACTTTTTTACCTGCTGCTTGTCACTTTCGACTTTGACAACTCTGCTTTAACCATCGAAGCTATGCAAATCATTCTCGCGTAGAATGGTTCTCTTCCGAATACTTTTCGCTTGCATGAAAAATGTCTGGAGTGTCTCACTCTCTTTAAACATTACTTAAACACATATACCGTCGTATTTGGAAGAGTCTGCAGAATCATTCTACGCAAAAATCATTCCCATATCGTTTACCGTTAGCTCACAAAAAATTCTTTAAGTTGAAAATACAATTTCTGTTTGAAAGTTAGATTTCTCGAAAGCTGAAGACGGAGGTCAGAAACGATTTTCGGAGCCGCAAAATTGGTTTAGTTACCAAACAGTGTTATTATTGAATGGCCCCGGGTTGGACGACAGAAAGGAACTTGTCAAAGGGGCCGGTGGTCCAGAACGCGTGACCCAGCATCCCCATTTTTTCTTATCCCCCGTGTCCCTGAACGTCCTCGAGTTCTTCTTATCGGCGACAAGGTAGCCTAAAGCCGAGCTGTGTGCTTAATCCACTTAACTTCAGAGCTTTAGCCCGCTAACGCGCCACCACGTTCCGCGGAATGACAACGGACTGGATTAAGGAAGTTCAGGCTCGCACCCCTGCGCCCCCATAGCGAATCCAGGGTGCGCACGATATCCTTCTACCCCTAGCAATGAGCTAAAAAAGTTGACACAGTTCAGTTCCTCATTGTAAAAAGAAAATATTGGGAGGGTTGAGACATTTTCGAGAAAGAAGATTGTATGGAAATTTTCCTTACATATCTAATCTTTCTAGCTTAGCAGAGAAAGTGGTTTGGTCCATTTTTATAAAAAAGTTTGCCATCAATTACGAGGCTGACTGTACAAAACCTTTCGTGACCAGTTTCCCAGTCACCGGAGCCATCGGAGGGAGCTTATTACAGTATTGGAAATATTTAATCACGGTTGCCGATTTAATTCCATTTATCGTTCCACCTCGATCCGATCGCCCAGGCATTTTTCTCGATAATTGGAGCAAGGAGGTCCACTTTGTCGTAGACTATGTCCCGACTGCCTCGCGATACTCGAAAGAAGAAGCGATCGATGGAAATGTCTCGAAGCGGCCTGCAGACGACGATCAAGGATACTTGTCGATCACGCCGAGATTAATCCGTGATTAAACGTTATCCACGCAATCGTGACTCTGAACGGAGCCCTAAGCTTCGCTATGGATTCACTTCTCTGTCGGCCGTGACAGTTTACATAACGTCGGGTCGCATAGTGTACGGTGACTCGCAGAATTATTCGCGGAAACTTGGGCACGTTGCTCGTAATTAAACGATTATTTCTGTGGAAACCCGCTGGTTTTTTTTCGCGATTCAAGATACGCTGGCCTTCTCAGGAATTAATTAGCTTGATGCGGGAAAACAATGCTGAGGAATTGCTGCATTGTCTGTCCTGTTGAGGGACCTTCTTGACTCGAGAAGTTGATGAAAGACCGGATTTACTGTTCCAAGGATTCTCACTGGGTCCTACTTGTTTTGTAAAATGCCCTCTTCATCTTGATTCCCAATTTTCACATCTCTCTCTCTTGTATATTTTTCAAACTTTCTTCCTCCTTGGTTTCCATGTTTGACCTTATAAAATCCTTGATAGAAGACACGATGTTTTATTCAAATAATGTTAACAGCATCCTCTTGGCTTTACATAATTTGTTTCTTGGTTTCCAGCTTGGATTCAATGAAATCCTTGACGAGGTACACGGCGTTTTATTCAAAGAATGTTAAATGTCCTTGTTTTGCAAAACTTCTCCTTGATGTCCAGATTTGATATCCTTGATTCCAACCACAGGTGTCTTTAGAAAATAATGTCTCTTGTTAGTTCTAAAAACTAAAACTGATGCTCGCATTACATTTTCTACATTGAAGAGAAACCTAACACATTAGCTTGCATTAAAGAGAAAAAATATTTACAGCCTGTTTAACCTCCAAGAGTGAAGAGGTAGAAAAAAGGGGTAAAACGGAGACTATGGTGGCCAAGCAAGGGAAAACTAAGGGTCGGGAGACGGTGTTTCCCACGGAGGTGGTGGCGGTCGAATCAGCCAGTTCTTTACCCGCGGCAAGAAGACTCTGTTCGAGATTGAACGAGGATAATTAATTCAGAGTCCATTAAAGGGACCGGTGCACGCGCGGCCCGGTCTCAGAATGACGGCCGGGACACACTTGCGTCCTAGGGGAACTCAATTAGGGGACAAGACAGAGGCGTGCAGTTGCACCGGGTACAACATGCTGCCGAACTAAGAGGGAATCGGTGGATGTAAATTACTTGCCAGAGTATCCCCTAATTGGGAGTGCAGTTCACCCGAAGAAGACGGTGTTCCATTGCGTTAAACAGGATCGGTTCGAGAGAATTTTGTTTTAGACATGTAATTGCTTCCCTCAGAACGGAGGAAGGAAACTTCAAAAGAATTAATTAGGTTCTTCGGCGACAGAAGACGTTAGTGGATTAAGGGGACCTTTAAGTACAGGTACTTAGAAGTTTGTGCCTCCCATTGAAGAGTATCTCGTAATCTTATCGTATCGTGTAAGCTTCCATAAAATTAGGCACAGCAATTGAAACTCGCATGAAGATCGGCAGTGTAAAAGTTGGACAATTGTTTGACTGTGTTTCGGTAATAAATAAACCATTTTTACATATACTATTGGAGTTGAGAATCACTGAAGCCCTGCGCAACTACTTTGTTTTCTCAACCCAAAACAAAATCTGTGTTACACCTTTTTCTAATGGTTTCCGTAGGGAAAAATTTCCCTTCCACAGCGTAGTTTGGTCTTGTTTTATTTCAGACCCTCTGTTTTTAATCCTTCTTAAAACTATCCGGAAAAACTGGGGCACAACAGTTACTTCTCTGGCTTCAAAACATTACTCAAACATTTTCGAACATTCCCAACAATAGAGAAACATACAGTGTGTCCCACAGTTGATGGGAAAATGTTAAAGGTTACAATTCAATTAAAATTAGCATGTTAGAATTTATTCTAACTAAAGAAAATCGAAGGTGACAAAGACAAAGCCTCTCGGAGTCACGTTGAGCGCGTGAAAATCTATGGCTCACCGAATATCGGAAAACACAGAGGAAGTTGTAATTGATCCGAGAGCCACTGCGAACACAACGGGCAAAACTCGATACATTTAATTTCGCGGATATTCGCGCAGCGTGGCGAAGAATTTATCGGAAACCGGTGCATCGATTTCTATCCAACTTTTATTTCTCCATAACCAGAGGAATGTCGAGTCCGTGGTCGCGTCCGTCGGTTTCGTCTGAGAAGAATTCAAATATCCTCGGAGACAGGACTCTGTTTTCCCTAGGTGGCACCGTAAAGGAGTTGGAGACCTTTGAGGTCGCCAAAAATCCGAACTTTGAACACGAAACTGGGTCATGAGTTATTGATTCATGTTGTTGTGCTTCCATTTTGTTCAGAGAAACATTATGCATTTCAAAAACAGATAAATTCTGCGTGACAATGATAGTTGCTATCAATTTATGGCACCCTTGTACGTTTTATGGCCATTTTACCGTTTCACTTTCCTTCAGAAACTTGCGTTGTTAACGCAGAAACGAAAACAGTTAAATTCTGCGTGACATTTTATGCACACAGAATTAAAAATAAACATAATTCGGGTTTCGGAAAATGTTTAAACCACTCCAGGGCCATCGAAGGTAACTAATTCCTTGATAAAGTCGGAAGGGTAGCTATGTCCGACTTATGATGTACTCACGGCGACGAACTTCTGTTTCCCATAGAAGCACATTCCCACGTTGTTCCACACGGCGTGCGATTCCGGGATGGATTGCGCCGCCAGCTTGTACTTAGACAACGCCACATCGTACTCCTGGTGATTCTGAAGTGCAGAATAAATATTTTAGCAACAGAGAACAATGGGAATTCCACCCGAACAGCGCTACCAATATCACTAATTAAATTCGTAACGGATATCACAGAAATGGCCAGCATAGCTCGCGCATTGTAACCAGTTCAGAACGTCTTGGTTATCGAAAGGGAAAATTGCATTTCTAAAAGAGTGACAAACATTCATTGCACTATTTTTTTAAACTACATTTAATATCTGATCAGTTATCTAATTATATTTTCTATTGATTATGACTGTGGATTTTCAGGCATTTACGGCACGAACGTGAAATATGAAATGGCATTTATGTTATCAAATATTAATAGCATATTTGGCTTGGTTTTACTGGACTGAATTGAACAATTAACGAAAGAATGCCATGCCGGAATCATTCGTGACCCGTAGGGGTGAAAACTTGTTACGTAAAAGGCGATTTTTGGAGCAGTCAAAAGAAATAGGATTTTTCTCTTTTTCATTGTTCGATGTTGGAAAAATGTTTTTCTCGTTTGAATTTTGATCGTGTACAGAAATGTTTCTTCGCTCGAACGTTCCGCAAACGCTGAAGGCATTTGATGGAACGAGTGTTCAGCGATTGCGACACAGCGCACCGAACAATTCCATTAAGCCCATTAAACAACAACCGCAGGGCCAATTTTCGGGTGGGAAACTATCGATAACATCGAATTTAGCTGACACACAATTTCGGTACACTTTGCGGAGTGTTGCTACACGGTGCAGCACGGTGCATGCAGAAGCATGAGAGATATTCGATCGATCAGACAGCTGTTTCGCGAGCTTCCTTTGATGTGCATTTTTCTAGACTTGAAAAAAATAATTCCTATCGTTGCGATATCTTCTTCGAATCGATAACACGGCGCATTGTGCAACAAATTCCTAGAGGAATTATTCCCCTTAAAGAGTCAAAGGCTCTCGCATTTCGCAGCGACGTCAGCGTCCAAGGGTAAGGGCACGAATGATTCATGGTCACGAGAAATCGGTATTCGTGCTCGGCCGGAAGTCCATGTATCGCGTCGTCGTCCGAGGTTGAGGTCGGCTGAGTGAATGATCGCGTTACATACGGAAACAATCGCTCTTCCCTTTGGAACGGCTTCGTGCCCGGCATACCGTACGGATCCCGATACGCTCACCTGAATTACGTAGGCGATCGGCAGTATCGCTTTCGTGCAATTTGGGGAATGAGCGAGGGCGGTGCCGAATTGCTGAAACGCCCGTTGAACGTCGCCGGTTTTAAGATAGAGCAGACCCAATTCGCTGGCGGCCTCGATGCACTCCGGATTCGCACTGAAACCACAGGAAAATTAGTCGGTAAAACTGTGACACAAGCTGCTCGAATAATTATCCGAGTTTTCACCGCCACCCTCCCCCCTAATTCGATTACCGGAACTACCTGACCCGAACTTTTTGCACGATTTCCCTCTCGCGAATTTACTCAGCCGCGAAAACGACGGTTTTTCAATCTCACTCGAAGGGTTTTTCCGGTCATTTGTCAGCAAGTCGGACGCATTAATTTACTATTTGTGGAAATAATTAGCGCGTTTAACACTGAACTTGCCAATACCGGTCTAATGACCCGTTTCAGGTCCGTGGTACATTTAAATATGGAAAATAGAGAAAATGAGAAAATGAATTCCACTCTTACGAGGTCCACCCACTGAGTTGATTACTTCTGTCTGACTGCTTCGTTTTATTACAGTCAATTTTATATCCACCAACGCACTAATTGCACATTTTACAATTAATGTAATTGCAAAATATTCTTCCCTTTACCAGATATTTTTACATTAATGAAAATTAAAGATTGCATGAGTATCCACAATGTAGTCGTAGCATATAACGTAATATTTAAAGGTTTCATACATTTTGTTTTATTAAATTGTTTTGATGATTCATGAAACATCTACGTTACATTCAATCTCTTCGGGAATTATTCTTTTACGTAAACAAACAACGGCTTCATTTTTTGTACGATTAAAACATTATCGGAATGTACAGTATTATCGTGTTATCAATAGATTTCGATTTCTTCTACTTACGATCGGAACGATTTCAATTTGAGAAGATTAAATACACGTGTGTGTCAGAGTCCCTAAAAACGAAAAAAAAAAATCACGTTAAAAACTGCCCGACAATGCTGAACTAATCCTCCTATCTTTTGTTACGCCCATCGACCAAGAGCTGGAATGAATTGTTCAGAGAATGCCATAGTATGCAAGCTTGAATGGCTATCAAATTTCCATTCACTGGCATCCGCGGTTATCAAAGAAGCCGGGATACCAAGATGTTAATCACGGCGTCGACAAATTATCTGCTGAACGTCGTTTGCTCAACAAGTTTATCCTTTTTGCTTTTTTTTTTTTAATCCGCGATCCGTGAACAAGAGGCAAGAACATAATACGGAGCTCGGGTCGTAAACAAGATCATTCGAGCCGGCTGTAGGAAATTAAATCCGCGCGTGCAAGATGCCCGCGAGGTCAAGCGCGCGCTAATCGCGGACTACATTAACGGGGGAGCATGATGCAGAGGCTCGGCAAAAATCGATAGTTTTTGTTTCTGTAAAATCGATGGTACAAAGCCTCCATTATCCGAATTGAATGGCGTTATTACACTATTTCCAACTAAGTTTCGAATTTACTCACTTCTTGCAACAGAATATTCGCAGTTTAATTGTCGTACAATGGATTCCGCTTATGTGAATCACGTTTAACCGGATCAGCCGTTTATCTGGGGCAAAGCACTGAGAGCAGAACCTAATCGAAAAGCCCAAGTACTGCTCTTGAGGGGCCAAAGCCCACCAGTTGCGGCACAGATAACCAGAATCCACTATACATTTACATACACGTATAATACAGCATCAAAAATCGCATAACGTCTCAGAGACGTCACAGACAGTTTTGGCACCCCGTTTCAGGGACAACGGATTAAACCGGAAACGAACCGGAAAACGGTTCTACCTAAGAGCCGCGGTGTAAGCGTTCCTGGCCTCGACAACTTGATCCTGCAGAAGGTGGACCCTGGCTAAAGCAATGTACGGTGACTCGTCCTTAGTTAGCTCGATCGACCTCTTCAGATACTTTTTTGCATCGTGGAGCTCGTTCAGCTTCGCGTAACACTCGCCTGAAGAAGAGAGAATCGGATGAAACGGGAGCATTAAACGCGTTTGGAAAAGATACTGAATGGTTCATCAGTGGCTAGCAATGTCAGAAACGATTCTCTGGTAACCAGCGAGTTGTATTGTCTTAAATTCTCATTACACGTCATCTAATAAACGAATCCTAGTTTGGCAGAAAAACCGGAATCGATTGATCCATTGGTAAAAGAGTTATTCTGATGTAAACTGTGTGCCATCAATTATGTGGGCAACTGTAGACTTAGTTGAGGAACTAGTTGGTACCAAGAAACGTTGTAATTGGCACATACTTTGATGCTGTATAATTGTCATTACTGTATATTGCATTTTACCAGGAATGGATATTTGCTTCCTGTCCCGGACACTATTAGAAGAAAGCTTAGAAATCTTCTTTTGCACGATAACCAATTAAAAAATAATTAGATCGTGTAACTAGAAGGTTATTTCTGAGCTCATGACTAAAATCGCTACTGCTGTTGGCTTTATTATTAACACAGGTCACATAAACTCGAAGCAGGTTATTTAATAATATAAGAAAAATCGAGGTTTATTACAGCAATTACTTCTGCAGCCTCGAATCTAAAAACCTAATTTCCTAATTGTGTTTCCTCAAAATCTGTGTCATCTGGTACACATGTCCAACAGATCATACATTTTTCAAATCTGTTGAACAACCATCGTGAATTCTTATGTAATTTGCAGCTGTTCCAAATGACCGTATAATGGAATGAAACCTAAGTACGCGGAATAATGAAATGTTTACGGTGAAGTTAGCCGTAGTTAATTAATGCAGAAGCTTAATTGTAAGTGGGCACGTGTTCTTCTTGTGTTGACTGAGAACAGTATAAGTATGTACATTGCGGATTCCGCTTATTTACACATAGGACGTATGTGCGGATATACTTTTATATGAATATGCACGGTTTAATCTCGCGCGTGAAAATATGCGCATTCTGATGAACCACCATGTACGCTTTCGCCCCGGTGAACAGCCTTGCCTAGATTCAGATAAACTTCCCAGTCTGGCGTATTCGATATCCTCTCGGCTTCCAAATACGCGTCGATCGCGCGCTTATGGCTGCCCATTATCAAGCTGTCGACAACAATGAATTATTAGAAGCCTGCCGTGCTAAAGAGATTAACGCTGGGTTTACAGAGACCCGATCATTCAACGGAAAACACTCTTCCAACGAAAAACAATTTTCCAATCGTATCGATTTTTTAATTACATCCATTCCCATTTATCTGTATTAACCAAGGTCGCCCCAAGGTCACGATATCATAGAACAACTTTGTAACAATAAAATTCTCTTCATACTCATTTATCTAAGATTCCTTCTCTATGTTTACTTTCATTAACAATTTCTTCATATTGTTTAATTAATTTTCCACAACTCTCTAATTTCAAATGCATATTTTCTTTGACTGACAGCCGAATTAACGCGAATCTAGTGCGAACAGAACGAGCACGACCGTTTCGGGATTTCAAAGCGGTTTGATAAACGAGGCGAACGGCGCCGCGGACTTCAAACGAAACACAATGTACAGTCGAACAGGTGAAAGTGACGGCGTGTATGCAACAATCCAATTAGATTGAGTATCGCCCGGCAATGTCTGAATCCAATTTAATCTCCATCGCACCGCTGAAATCTTGTTCCCTTTACTTACAGTGACTTGGCAATCTGCTTGACGTTATTAACGTTCGTTGAATTGACGGTGTACGCAGCCTGAAAGCAGTTCAACGAGTCCTGAACCTTTCCTTCTCTCCTCAGTATCAATCCCTACACACAAAGACGGGAAGGAACGTCTAGCATCACTCGTTCGACCCTCTGAGACATTGATACAGGGCTTGAAACCGGCTCTGATATAACTGGAACTACAAGATATCAAATTTTTCAGTAAATATTAAAACGAATCGCTGTTATCTATAAGAATATCTAATAAAAAATATAGGCTTCCATTTGCGAATTTCAGCGTGACCTTCGCGGGCCTCTCCAATGTCATCGCAAGGACAAATGTCTCTTTGCACAATAATTAATACTTAGAAAGTATTAATGGTTCGTTATATGTTATAACAACGACATTGTATAATCATTATATTTTATGGCAACCCATAAATGAAAACCATATGTAATAATAGTATTGCATAACAATCTGCCCTGTGGTAATGCCCTATAACAATTATACTGTATAACAATCATATTGTATAGCTTTTATATAGAATAACAATTCTGCTGTGTAACAACTATATTCTATAACGTGTATACATTCAATAAAACAATCGTTTATCCCGCTCTGAACCATATTGTAGAACAATTATACTGCGTAAAAAGCCTGGACCGTTTCGGGACCGTTTCAAGCCCTGTTTCAACATGGACGTTTCTCTCACTTTTAAATAATTCGCATATTCATTGTGTCCATTCGAGTTGATCAGCTCCTGGTCAATCAAAGTCTTGCAAGTTTTGTACTCGTGCCGCGTATAATGTCGGTGCAGCAACCAGTTGTTGCACTCTATCGCCGGCACTTCCGGTGCTGACCCGATAATTAGAATAATTATTATTTGCCTATGTTATAACCGGTTAATAATTATATTATCTTTGCGATTTCCAGAAGGTAAATAATAACCCACGAATAGAACAATAATTAATTTCCGATATATTCTACACTGCTACTATCGTTTCCCCCGAAACCGGAAGTGATGGAATCAGCGACCGTCGCTCGAATATTTCGATACGATATCAACGCTCGCCGAACGAGTTCCCAAAAAAAAATGATTTCATCGCTGTGTTCTTTCGAACTCTTATCTTTTATCAGCCACGGATCTAATCCCATTTTTATTCCAGCCTTGTCAATCATGCTATTCAGTCGTGTGTGATCGTTTCGCATACTACGAGCTAAACAAAAACACCTTTCTTCCCTTTGTCGCTACGCAGCCGTTGCGGGGCAGTCGTTTGTTGTTGAATCCGACCATTGCTAAGAATATTGTTGGCCATTGTTGGAACACTGAAAACAACGTCGCGCACAACACCTTCCCGAACTGTGCATCATTCTAGCTGGTATGTGTTGCTGTTGTTTGCCATGACAACCATTGCGTTAAGCCCCTTTCACAACCCTACCATCTAATTAATCGTCTCCATTCGAAATTGCCTATCAATTTTTCTACATCCGATACGACACCTGCCTAGGTTATAGCCAATATTTACAAGTGTAACTATTAACGTCTACACCTTCCTTCTACATTTCTTCAGAAGCAAATCTACTCTAATCCAATTTTGAAAATCGTGTTTCTCAATGTACCTTTCAAATTAACGCAAGGTCTATCAATGAACACGTAGAAATAATTGGGTCTAGCAAATCTACTTACTGCCCCGTCAAAGGAAAACCATACAACAACCTGTAATGCCTTCATAACAATCATTCCGACACGTCCGAATAAAAAGTGTGCCGCGTCAAGCGCATTAAGTGTAATCCTGTTAAAAAAAAAAGTAGTATCTGCGACTCGATTAGCGGGAAAACGATTTATTGGCAAAAACCGTAGGTAGTCGATTCAAAGTCGTCCCGGAGAAAAAGATGCACCGTGCGAGACTTGTAGCGCCATCGGGGTGATAACAAAAACTACGAAACGTCTACCAGCGCATCAACTTGGTTACTGATTGTGGTGGTAGTAGCGCCGATACGATAACGAGGGAAACATTGGAAAGAATTGCGACTGTTCGATCGCGAGCGGAATCCTGTCGCAAAAAAAAAACGTAGCCCCGTAATTTTGGCCGGGGGTGTGTGAAAACGGTGTCCCGTCGAGTGAACAGTGTCGATTGAACAGTTGATCGATGGGCATACGATGCTCGTGGTCCCGTGATAGAAAGATGTAGGCGAACTGCATAGATTAGTTGCCAGTGCTGCGAAAAGTGAGGGTTGTCTATTATTGTGAGTCGATTCTCTGTTGAACTATCGTAGTACGTCACCTCTCCCTTATGTGCGATCATTGTTCAACCTCGTTAGCAGCCTTTTATAGGTTATCTTCACGTCCTCCTCATTTGCCGCTTGTCCACCTGTTATCAATCACAATACCGACGAACGCTTCTTTACGGACGCTTATACGGATCGTGATTTTTCGATCACGCCGCCGGACAGAAACATGTAGCTGAAAAAAGAACATTAAATTAGTGGAAACCTTGAACATTGTTTTTTTGCCTCCCTGTTTTTAATCCTTCTTTTCCTGCCTCCATGCTTTCTGTTACCTTCCACTGACACGCACATACACGCACGCACACGGCTCCGATGATTTATGCGACAACGTTTTGTGCTGTTTTGCATTGTTATGACCGCTCGCCACTGAGTCGAAAAAAATATTACGATGTATGTAGTTATGATCGTTTGTTCGTTAACGTATCGATTTGTCGGGATTGAGATACGTCGATAGAATTTCTGTTTGTGTTTTATCATGTTTCACAAGTGCCGTTGATCATTTCAGCAATCAATTTTATTACGATGTCATAATCTGAGAAGAAAGGTCCTGGACGCATCATGAGCTGCTCCGTAGAATTACGACAGCGTAGACAACAGGGGATGGTGGAGGATCCTCACAAACTGGCAGCGATGATGAATAAATCTCAAAGACTCGTACTGGGACTCTTGGTTTTACTCTTGGTAGATATAATTTGGGTCTCCAGTTCTGAGTTAACTAAAGTAAGAGATGACTTTAATACTAAGATCGCAAACCTTGGATGGTACCTAATAACATATGGTTTACGTTTCAGTACATTTATAGGGAAGCTGCGTTCGAAAAGCCATTTTTTAGTACATACGTTAAAACATCTATGTTCACGCTTTACTTGCTGGGCTTATGTTTCTGGCCACCATGGCGGGACCAGTGCAACAAGCCAGCCACGTACATGGTAAACTTGCATAGAAATAAGTTTTTTAAAAAAACCACGTTCACTGTCTTATCTTCTTCTTTAGTTTATAGATCCTAACGTCGAGGACGATAATTTCTATTCAGAAGCCAATACAAGCCTGGTAAGCATTCTTCTGTTCATTGTTATAGTATTAATAACAACAAAGGCTTGTACCGTTGCAGAGCGATCCAACGTTTGTCCCAATAAAAACACCGGATCATTGCGATCGTTCCTCAGGCACAGAAAGTGATGATTCATCAATACGCTCTGTACGATTTAGTAAGTTAGCAGAAGTCAGGCATATGTCGGAAAGCGACGCCACGGAAGCGTTATTGGCGAGACTTAGTTACCAAGCTAGCTTAAGAGCTGGGGAGCATGTGAGGCGACAAGCCAATAAATTTTCTGTGCAAAAAGTTGCTAAGATTGCACTTATGTTTTGTTTACTTGTATGTAGCAATTTAGCAACTTACAGCGATCGTATAAGTATTGAGCTAATACCCGTCCGTTACGTTGCAGTGGTTTATGGCGAATTATACTTATCAAATCTCGTTAGCGAATACCGAAGCGGGAGTTGTAACAGTATTGTCGTCGACGTCTAGCTTATTCACGTTGTTCCTTGCTGCTTTTTTCCCGAGCAACGGAGGAGATAAATTTACATTGTCTAAGCTAGTTGCTGTGTCCATCAGCATTTTTGGACTAGTACGTATATTCTCGTATTTCACTTAACACCGGGTTTACGCTGCACTAAAATATTACATTATTTTATTTGTCTATCCAAATTCTTAGGAATTTTTTTAATAATTAGCCTGCGGATCTTTATGCAAAATATATTTATACTCTCAATAATCAAGTCCCGTAAACCTAGTGTTAAACCCGATTATCGGGATAACGTAAGTGACTTATCCTTGTTTTTTTTTCAATTTTTAAGGTATTAGTGGGTCTTTCAGATTTAACTATAGAAACTAATAGGATACCCACAGGTATAATATTGGCGCTAGTCAGTGCATTTTTCTATGCTGCTTACATTGTATTTTTAAAGAGGAAAGTAGATCACGAGGATAAGATGGATATACCAATGTTCTTCGGCTTTGTTGGGCTTTTTAACTTGACGCTTTTATGGCCTTTGTTCTTTATCCTCCATTATGGTCATTGGGAGGAGTTCGAATGGCCAGATACCCATCAGTGGACATTTTTAATCATCAACGGTCTCATTGGTACCGTTTTGAGCGAAGTACTTTGGCTGTGGTATGTTCATGAGAAAATTTACTACCAAATTCGAATGCACGACGTTAATAACGCTATTGTTTTATACTTGCAGGGGTTGTTTTTTAACATCATCCCTAATAGCAACGTTGGCGGTTAGTTTAATTATGCCAATGTCGATGGTAGCCGATGTACTGTTAAAGAAAGTCGAGTATCCATACATTTTCTACTTAGGAACAGTTCCAATGCTCTTAGCATTTCTAACTGTGTCTCTTCTGTCCTATTACGATAATTGGGATCCGGTAATGGATTTAATTAAGAGAATTTACATCTGGATTTGTAGGAAAAACAGATCAACAAGGTATTATCGCTGCGATACTGTAATAGAACTTTTAATTTAAGTGGTATTCAATTATTATAAAAGGTTTACGAGAAACGGGTCGAGACGTTTTTAATAAAACATTTTTATTTTATAAATAAATTTATAAAAATTATTATTTGTAATAACCCATATGTTCCTAATTTCAATTAAATTGAAGCTAAAACTATTCACCCAAATACTGGGGCTTCTAGGATTCTCGGGAATCCCGAAATTTTCAAGAACCCGTCTTAATATCAAGTAAAACTCTCAACCCGTCCCGACCCGACATTTTCCAGTTTTCGCACACCTCTAATAATTATACTAAATTAGTTATTTGAAATTTCAGAATGCCGGATCTTGAAGCAGAGCAAACCGAATCACTGATAGGAATAAATAGCGGTGAACACGAAGCTTAACTCGACAATAACTACGAGGAAACTGTGTAATAAATGTCCTTTATGTATGTATATTTCTACACCTAACAACAAATGCTTCATCGACGAGCATAATCTTCATGAATGTACTGTGTATACGTCTTCTTGATATAGATATCTCTTTTGATGAGAGGATTCTGCATATGTTTTAAGTTAAATGATCTGTGCATATTTAATTATGAAGCATTATCTCGGAGATAGTGCCAGGCAATGTCGTTATATAGTCATAATTTTATCTTCTATAATGCATATGTTATTCTATTGATTTGCCATAAAAAAAGAAGCAGAAGAGTTTACATTTTATCTGTATGCAGAATGCTATAATACTGCCAGACAATAATTGCGCATAACTCGATATACACATTATTAGAAACAACAAAAATTAATAACTCAGCTTTTCGTTCGTGTATATCGAACTAACGTCGTGAGCACATTTATGTTTTTCAAAGAAAAAGAAAAAACATTGCTTTCTGCAACATACAGAGTTGTAGCTTTTCTAAGTTCTAGTTTCTAGCTTTCTTATTTGTTGTGTATTTTTCGATAGCATATAAAGCAAACAATATTAATTGTGATGTTACAACTAACATAATGTTCCGCATTGTGATCGATTTTTCGGAGGTATTAAGTTTCTATGAGCAACATTATACACTTCTCAAATCACCATGCATCACTGAATAGTTACATTCTCTACGTTAAGCTGAAGTTTATAAAATTTACAGAAGCTTATTGAACTACCAGTGCTATACACACTCTTTGGTTTCTCGGTATTCTTAGATAAATTACTTAATATATTCGTATTTGGAGAAAAGTCTGAGAAACAAAATGATACTTATTTTATAACTTGTAATTACGTTAGAATTGTTATCATTACCGCTTAAGTACCGTTTCGATAAACAGTATCATTGTTCGAGAATTGCTTGGAAAAAAAAACTGTAAGAATCATGGTAGAGCTTAACTTGTATTTTTTATTATATAATTTCGAGAAAGGTATCCTATTCTGTACCGTCATTTGAAAATAGTTGTTAATTATTATGTACTTATTTGTCGTACACAACGTACGAAGTATGCCCTCAATTCTAAGGCAATGTCTGTGAGATATTCGTGCAATTTTTAATGATATAAGACAGTAATAATGAAAAATATATTTAGACTTTGGACCAATTTAAAATTCAATAATACTATCGTGCTGACAAAAGAGCAAAAAAAGAAAGGAATTTGAACGCAGTAACTGATAAATTTTATGGCATACAACTTTTGTATGAGTGATATAGTAATATCATCTGTCTCAAATCTAGTCAAAGTAATTGTACTGAAACATTCCTTTGTTAAAATAGATTTTAAATACATTACGATATCTGTAATTAATATATTTATTCACAGAGAAACACTGTACAAGTCATATAGACGAGAATGTGTGTTTACTTTATTATATTGAGTATATGGTTTTTTGATGAGATACTAACGAGTATATTTTAAACTGAAAATGCGCACAATTTTTTTATTACATGAAAGTATTCAAAAAGAAAAAAAGAGGAACATTTGAAAACAAGTCTCGGATGCATGTCTTATAAGTTCATAACTTTTAGGCAGACATAAACCTTGCACACATACCGCATACAAACACATACAAAAGGAAAAGTGACATTTCTTAACTAAGAAAATTGATACGATATTTTGCAAATAAAAAATTGAAGAAAAACCACAACATAAATGTAATAATATTAGCTTTATATTGTGATATAATTATTATGGTGCGCAAATATACTTCAATTTAGTGTATCATAAATCAAACTATAAATACTGATGTAGATCATAGTTTACTGTTCCTGCATCTACTACAGTTGTATATTTATTGTACATATAATATTTTAAGATTAAGATTATAAGTATATACATATTATATAAATACATATATATATATGTATATATATATATGTCATTAATAAAAATGACTGATCACCATAACACCTTAGCTCCTTTTGTACAGAGAACTCTTATTGCAAATAAAAAGAAATTTGTTTCAAATAACAGCCTTTTCTCAATGTATAGACACAGAACATTTGACACCAGGCAAAACAAGTGTGGTTCCACTTGAAGTGCAAACCGATTATTTTATGAAACATGAAATTAACGTTAAACCCGTACAATTTTTGCCTTTTTTTATACCACATTAATCATTTAGATAATTAGTTTGCAAAGTATTCGGACAAATGTATTGAACAAAAAATCAGAATGGTTTGAAATGTTTGACTGCTTCAATATGGCATATCAAGATAAACGAAATGCACTTCAGTTGAACATAAAAGGTAACAGAAGTCTAATCTGCTTCTAGTTTCTATTAACAATATAACACTAAAATTGCATGTGTCATTCTAGTAAATAGTGAAAACTTGTTGCCACATCCACAAAAGTGCAACGCAGGATCATTGCGGTATAGTTTGTTAAATTAAATGTTCAATGGTCATGGGAAAACATTTTTTCTATCATTTTAAATCATTTCAGTGTACCAGCTGACCCATCATGGCCAAAAATACCACAACGCAAATTAGTCGATGATTTCAGTGATACTATCGAGCAACCATGCGTGGTCACCTTAACTGGATCACCAAGAAGAAGTCGTACTACAGTCCAAACACCGTTAAACCAGTAAGTGTTAATTTTATATTTTTCAGAGCTTGAAATACATATACTTGTGTATTCAAAATTTCAGATCTCCTAAATCTGCAGTAACCAAGGATAGTACATATTCTTCAAGTAATCATCAAAGAAATACTTCGAGCATACACACGTTAAAGAAACTCCCTGGCTACGTGGACCCTCGGTTCAAAAAGTATCTTATTTCCTCTCTACTTACAAAGTGTAATTAATTTCAAAAATTATTGATATCGTCTTTTTCACCAGAGTTACAAGTACTAAAAGGAACCAAGATGTAACAGAGACGAGAATGAGTCAAGGAGACATGAAGACCTTCGACAATGAAAAAATGAAGATAGTGTCTGAGAGGGACAGTAATAAGTACATACAATTTTTAATTCAGAATATTCGATCATTATCGCGTGAGTCATTCCACGTGAAATCGGACACGTTTAGGAGTACTGTTACGGATTTTGTTCAAATTTAAATACGCTTTTACAGAGGTGTAAAATAAAATGCGTACAATAGGAGAAATTGAAAAATTTGAGAAAAATTATGCTGACACTCCGAAAAATGTCCGATTTCGCGTGACCATTTTTATATTGTTTGCAATTGATTTTTCAATGCAGACATAGAATAAGGGCATTGGACAGGGAGCAGTTCTACGATACAAACAAAATTAAAGACCCGAACGCGAAAGTGGTAAGCAGAAATAATTGGAAATGCGTGTAAATTTAAAAAAAATATTTTATCAATGCCAATTGCATAAGGTGCTGTCGCCAAGACAATCAAAGAACTCTGAAGGAGGTAAAAATATGAATAGCAATGAAGCACCAGTTTTGGAGCAAAGGAAAAATGTGGAGAATATTTTAGAGAAAAGATGCGAGAATGACGCGAATGTACAGGTGGACGCAACTTCTTTACAAGTGCAAGTATGTTTCGCTTTGATGATAAACTTCTATTTACCTAAAAAGACCCGCAGACGGCCGTGCGAGTGTTAAGGATACATTCTTTTATTATTCGAATGCATTCAGGAAAATAATGGGCAGTTACTATTACTGGTGGACAAGAAACTGCAACCGCATCCTTTAAATGCAATACAACTCGACGCGATCACTCTGCCTCAAGAATATTTGAAACAGTGCTACAATGTGCAAGTCCCGATTCTCACTTACAAAAATATACCAGTGCCGATACCTGCTGTAGAAGTAAACAATATTATACAACAATGTCCAATTAGTTCAGAACAAAAAAACGAAACTACAACTGCACCTTCGTCAAAAAAAGTAGTAGATCAGGGTGTGCATGCTGCTGATAGTAAGTCGTTAACTCAAGTTAAGCAAGCAACATTGGACCAAACGAAGAACACGGATAAATCGCTCGTTAATGGTAATGATCACTTAAAAAGCTGTATTTTTTAAATTTTCGTTCGTCCTGAATACGTTGTTGTTTTAGAGACGGAAACGATTGTTGCCGAGAAAAAGCATGCTTGTATTAGTAAGCCGAAGGACACGTTGAAAGTTCAAAATCCTGTGACCAGTGAACATTCCAATACGAATCTACATGAGAAATTGGAGACTTCGAAAGTGCATAGAAGACTGTTAGAGTCTAGCGATTCTGAATATTATATTCCAAGCATGGTCAAAAGAAAGTTTCACAACAGCACTTTGCAACATGTCAGCGTGAAGAAAAATATGTACAATACGAGTGGAGGGGAGACAACAGATTCCGAGTTCATTCTTCTGAAAAACGTTCAGAAGAAGGAGTACACTGATGCGAATAGGCTTGCAACAAAACATCACAAGGTGGGTCCATACAACTATGAACAACCAGCTGTATCGAAAGAAAGAAGCGACTGTGTTCAATCGAGCAAAGTTACTTCCGATCAAGATCAATCGCAGCAGGACCATAAGAAAAGTGGCTATGAAACGAAAGGGAGAAATAAATCGGAACAAAATCTGTCTTGTGCAAGAAATGAGTGCGCAAAGAAGCTCTATAGGAGCTCCGAGCCTCACATAACATTCAAACAGAAAAGGGCACCTAGGAAAATCTCCAGGAAAGCGAGATCTTATTTTCAGAAAAATTCTCACTCCGCGTTAGTGGATTCTGATTACACGTCCGCGTGGCCCAATTGTCAGTCTAACAAATATAGATGTAGTCAAACAAATGTTCAGAAATCTAGTAGCCACAGAACGAAAAGGATTGGTCATTCTAATGCTAAGTTGTCTGTCCAAGAGAACCGAACAAACATGCAAACAGAGAATAGCTCGAATCCTGTTGAGCAAAGTTATTTTCAAAGCGATCGGAACATAAATTCGTGTCACAAAGGCATCATGAGTCTGTCGAAGACGTGTTCACAAAATAATAAGTGCAAATGTGATATGTCTCCAAGATCGATCACAAATGATACAATCGAAAGTCCAAAATGTATTCCACCCAAAACCCAGGAATTATTGAATAAAAGCTACTGGGAGTATTACAATAAATTGAAGCACAAACTTAAAAATACGAACAATGTAGACTCACAATATTTGTATGAATTAACGATGAATCAAGCAGATACTGCTAATGAAACGCCAGTTGAAATATACGATAAGAATTTTCAGAAACCATTGAACCCTGAATTTCAAACGTTGCAACAATGCTCAGCTCTGTCTAGCATGATCAATAAGGCATTGTAAGTTCCTGCAGCACAGAGTTGGGTATTGAAGAGTTGACATTTTAATTATGACTTAATGATTTTCAGAGACACAAAACTTCAATCAAATACTGTGCAAACAAGCCAATTGTATCTAAATGGAAATGTGAAGTCGTCCACGAATCCCTTGACCGATACACAAAATGCAAGTACAAATAATGTAGTTCCGCAATGGGTTAATAATGGTGAACCAGTGCTACATAAAGTAAGATATAAAAAAGCTAATGAAAATGACAGACAATACTTGGAACTGAAATCCATCAGTAAGTATCCAGTTTGTATTGTTGATAATATATACTCGATAATTGATACACATCATTTTCAGTCTTTTTTGGTGGTATAATGTATATCTTAATAATATTCTTGCCAATGTTGTATGAGTACTTCTACCACGAAGTGCATGACGATTATGAAAATTTAGGCTACTTAGAATTCATAGTGGATTACATTTTATCATCGTTCAAAGAAGCGTTTGGTGGCATCTTCAGTGGTGTGAAACAAATTTTTTTCTACCCAGTAAGAAAATTAATAAAATTACAATAATATGCACGTTTTGACCAAATGACCCTAATCTTGTTAAACATTACACAATTTTATGTAATTTCTAGCCTGCATGTAAGAAGTGCAACAATATCGCGTAAATTAGCGATGATCATCGTGCCGTGCTCAAACTTAATGAACTATGGTTCGTCAATATTAGTTGATATCTGTATTTGTAAAAGACAAATGTTTTTATGTGTTTGCACCCGTGTACCTGGATTTTTGTATCTGTTTACAATTAAAATTTTATTCTAAGATAATTTATCTTTAACCATTACCAAGTCGATTATTGTTAATATAATATGATTATATTATAAAACTCTCCCAATAATATTCTTCGTCTTACTCTTTCAAAACGAAGCGTATATTTTCTAATTGGAGGTCGAATACGTTTGGAAAGTTTCGTGGAAATGACGGCAATTTTTAAACTTGCTATCAAGTGATTATAAAAAAGCAATCAATTTTTGCACATTTTTCAGAGTAATGAGATGAATTGTTTCATTTCAATTCAATATCTCTAACTTTACGATTTCAAGAGTACTTCTAACATCGTTATATTCTCATTTAAATCAAACCCGTCGATTACAAACTGAGTCAGTAAAAGCGAATTGTATATGCAATAAATGTTGCTTACTGTCCAATCAAAGTGATCTCTGCGAATTTCTCACCAATTCGTTGTGCAATCGTCAATATGCAATTTTTCAGAAAGAGGAAAAGGAGCAGCACCAAATTAAACTTGCCGTACCGAACGCCATTGTTACAGTAACAGGTTGTAACAGGTTTCCAGCCAATGAGATGGCTTCCTCTATTCCCGACAGACATGGCGGTTGCGTGCGCAATCCGAGACGCGGGAACCGCTGCGAAAGATCCAAATCATAACATATCAATCAGTACAATTCCCGAAAGCAATTGTCATAATGCCACTGAATATCAATTCACCGATATTAAAATTAAGTAGATCACAGAGTAAAGTGAAAATCTCGTTATCAAGCAATTGCTCCAACAATTGTAGCGTTAAAACGCTAATTCAAGCAATTGTTCTAACGCTGACCGCTTCTTTAAACGAAATAAGTGAAACTTGTTTCAAATGCGCAGAATTCGCCTGGCATTCAACGCATATGCGTCGTTTTAGATTTATATATATAACAAAAGAGTAAGTAGATAAATATTAGTTTGAAGCATATAAATAGAATCGATACCATAGTTTCTGCGCGTATTCCGAATAAACAAACGGTAGGTAGCGTACACTATCACTCTACAGACCTTGCGAGTACCGACTACTTCCTGGTAGCCACCTGGCGGAGTACTGTCAAATGACAAATCGTCAGCAGCGTCATCGGTGTTCGCGGAACGGAAACACAATTTTCCCGCACACTACAAAGGCACTGTACGCACGTTGATTTCGGTCATTTCGCCTGGTGATTCCGAGCGGGTAACTACGGTGGGATATACCGTCGAAATAATTGTGCCAAAAGACCGTGAGCGGGTAATCACTCGTACGCTGGTTGCGTTTATTAATTGTAACTCCGCTGATCATCCAGGAGAAATACCCGAAGTATTTAAAAAATCGTACAAAATGACAGAATATAATATGATCGGCAACACGAAACCGGCAGATGTACCATTACCGGATGATGGGCTTTCGGCAGCGCAATTGTTTGCCAACGGTGACGGTCTTACGTACAATGATTTTATTATCTTGCCGGGATACATTGACTTTACCGCCGACGAAGTTGAGTTAGTGTCGCCGTTAACCAAGAGGATACTCATCAAGGCGCCGCTCGTCTCATCTCCCATGGACACGGTCACAGAATCCGACATGGCTATTGCCATGGCCCTGTGCGGCGGGATCGGTATAATACATCATAATTGCACGCCCGAATATCAAGCCAACGAGGTGCACAAGGTATATTCGAACTCGATTCAAATTGTTTGCCGTTCCTTCGGCAACGGCCGCGCATTTACCCATACCACTCAGTTGGCTGCTTGCTCGTTTCGCAGTCATGTGCGGATACAGATTTCAGAGCTCGACGTTAATCGATTAAAATTATCAATTTAATTCATCGGTTAACGCTTACGATTCAAATGAATTAACCGGAGACATTCACTATTGATTCGAGCGATCGACGAAACTAGTCGTCGATCGAAAAATAGTACTTTTTAATCGAAATGGAATTGAAATTTTCGTTTCGATTAACTTTAAAATTCTCAAAGCAAAATTGGATTTCTAAGAAAATCCGGTTTTGTTAAGAAGTTCCATTGGGTCATTAGAGCATTTATTCTAATCTTGTTTATGCTTAGCTTCCTGTATATGTTGCGTGGGAGAAGATAAGAATAGATCTTGTAAACATTAGAACTGTTTTAATTGTTTATAACATTGAAATTACATGGTAGACATTTTTTTTTATTATGCTTCTAGGTGAAAAAGTATAAACACGGATTCATTAGAGACCCGGTTGTTCTGTCACCTAATCACACGGTCAGTGATGTTTTGAATGTTAAATCTGAGCATGGTTTCTGCGGTGTTCCTATCACGGATACAGGAAAGGTTGGGGGTAAATTGTTGGGTATTGTCACGTCTAGGGATATTGACTTTTTGGAGAGTTCTCCGAATCAACAGTTAACGAAATTAGAAACGATTATGACAAAGTTAGAGAATTTGATCACTGCAACTGCCGGTGTGACACTGCAAGAAGCGAACGTGATCCTTGAGAAGTCCAAGAAAGGGAAGCTTCCTATTGTTAATGATAAGGGAGAACTGGTATCTCTGATGGCAAGAACAGATCTGAAGAAAAATCGTAGTTACCCGAATGCTAGTAAAGATGAAAATAAACAATTGTTAGTTGGCGCTGCTATTGGAACCCGTAATTCGGACAAACAGAGATTGCAACTTCTTGCTGCAGCAGGTGTTGATGTAATTGTTCTGGATTCCTCTCAGGGCAATTCTAAATACCAGATAGACATGATTAAGTATATTAAACTCGAGTACCCCGAGTTGCAAGTAATTGCTGGCAATGTTGTAACTACTTTGCAAGCTAAAAATCTTATAGAAGCTGGCGCTGATGCTCTGCGCGTTGGAATGGGCTCTGGCTCTATCTGCATAACTCAGGAAGTCATGGCTGTTGGGAGACCTCAAGCAACCGCTGTATATAAAGTTTCAGAGTATGCGAGAAGGTTTGGGGTACCTGTTATAGCAGACGGTGGCATTCAGTCGATCGGTCACATTATTAAAGGTTTGAGTTTGGGTGCCAGTACAGTAATGATGGGATCGTTGTTGGCTGGAACTTCAGAGGCACCAGGCGAATATTTCTTTAGCGATGGCGTACGTCTTAAAAAATATAGAGGAATGGGCTCCTTGGAAGCCATGAATAGGAAAGATGCGCAGGGTTCTGCGATGGATAGATACTTTCATAATGAAATGGACAAGATGAAGGTAGCTCAAGGTGTTAGTGGTTCGATAGTAGACAAAGGAACTGTTTTAAAATTCCTGCCCTATTTGCAATGTGGCATTAAACATGGATGCCAAGACATAGGAGCTAGATCTATCTCTGCTTTACGATCCATGATGTACAGTGGAGATTTGAAATTCGAAAGGAGAACACATTCTGCTCAACAAGAGGGCAATGTTCACGGTCTTTTCTCGTACGAGAAAAGACTGTTTTAATTAGGTAAATATTAAATAAGCGACTTGAAAAGGTACCTGCATTTAATTGCATATAATTTGTCAATTTTAAAACCACCGTTTGTCGAATTCTATGATGTTGTCAAAACATGTTAACTTATATTTGATCAAAGGAATAGAAGTTATTCCTTAATAGTGGACGAGTGATATGTATTTTACGATTATCATACATAACACACTTCATTTTAAACTTTAACTAGAATTCTATGTACAAATTGTTTTGCCATGTACTTATATATTACTTCGTTTGAAGTACACTATCCGTGGAAGTATGAAATTCTATGAAAAATTTGAGTTACCTAGTTCCTGTAACATTTCGAAGAATTGCCACATGTATGTACATAATATATATCATCCTTTAAGTAGGTTAATCAGTTTACAAATTACACAATACCATAACTACTACTGTATGCAGAAACACGTTGTAACCGTACGGTACCGAGATATTTTTTTCTTGCTGCATTCACTGTACCTGACTTATATTTCGAAAAATGTACAACTATTAAGAAGCCTTTAAAATTGCTAATTAAAATTCCTATTGAATTCCTAATGAAAGTCTTTAAATCTTGTAAGAGAACTACTTTTTCAATATTAATAATGCGGCAAGAGAAATATAATGTTAACATATAAACAATTTTAGCAGAAAGAAGAAATGCCAAACTGTGGGATCATTAAAAAGTAGATAGTTGGTCACCATAATTAATTGTTAGTTGATGATTCATTCCTACTCCGCGATAGAAAGAGAGAAAAAAACAATTTCCTAGATTTCTATGTTAATTTATCATGTATTTCTAATGTAAACTATCAAAATATATTTTTATGATCTTGGTTTAATATGAGCTATCTTTTCAAGATAACAGACTTAGGTCCGAATATTTAAGCTAAGTCAATTAATTTTGTAATTTTTAATACACTGATTAATGAAAGTATATTATCCCATTCTTCTATTATCTTTAACCCACAAATTTTATACAGGTATTGTTAAAATAAATTGTATATTTGAAATAAACCCAATACTGACGTTGAAAAATACCTACTGCGTCTCGTCATTATAATTATGTTACGTGTATTCCTCATCCAAGGTTACTTAGTCTAATAGTAAGACTGTAAGACTATTATTTAGTTTCTATTACGTATTCTCACAGTTATATATTTTGATTCAAATCTCGCGGACTTTTCGAACATAACCTAAAGTTTTTCAAACATAACCTAAACTCGACGCTGATCAATACAAAAAATACAGAGGCTAGGCGTGGATAAAATCTGTCACCATGGTTTTGTGCAACGTTCAATGTTTAGAAAAAATTTCAAATTATTTAGATGTGTCGCCGTTGCAGTCAGAAATGCGCGAGAATGTGAATAACAAATTTTTATAAAAATTATGTTTGAATCTTGGTGGCGATGCCTGTTATCGTTCTCGAACATATCATTTCATTCTTCTTTTTTTTTTTAGGTAGTTGTTAGTACAGAAAAAGCGTCTAACCAAACGATCGAAGGATTTGGCACAATAATTCAATCGTTAATCAAGAATTCTAAATGCCCTGACATACTTGGTAATAACAAAGAGGCGGAAGCTTTATCGCGCCAGTGGCTCGAGTATGCTGTAGTCTGTATTAATTATGCTGACACTCCTGCTAACGCGAAGAGGATTTTACAGGTAATATTGATCCAGTTCTTTATGTAACTGTAATGAGTGCAAGCTCATTAATTACATGTGATCATTACAGGAACTAAATGTTGCTCTGAGAGACAACACGTACCTAACTGGAACAGAGAAAACCATTGCTGACATAACATTGTATTATGTTTTACACTCGATAATGGTAATAGAAATGAACAGTATATAACATAAGTAGGACATAGGAATCCTTAGTAGATTACACGGATCAATCTAATCTCTTTAACCTTCTTTTTTCTGTTGCAGCAAGAATTGACTCACCAGGAGAAGGCTCAATACGTGCACGTGTCAAGGTGGTTTGACAACATGCAACAAGAAAAAAAATTAAGACAGCAACTAAACATGATTTCCTTTGATCTTTTACACCTATTCTTATGAATTCGAAATACATATGCAATCATGGTTTAATTGTCCAACAAATTTTACCTTTTCTAGTTTCTCTACTCTGTTATTATTCATTCTATCCATTGGAAACTAAGTTGTATCTGCTTTTCTATGACTCGATTACCTTAAACGTTGTCTAAACATATTCATATGTTTATAACAGCGACTTAATTATATTTGCTAACATAATATCGATAATAAAATAACACTGTTGGATTTGGAAGAGTCCACAGAATCGTTCTACGCAAAAATTCGTATCGCTTTCACAGCTGAAGCAGAACAAATTTCCAAAGTTGGCGGTTCGATTTTCGTTTTTAAAAAATTCTCAGTTCTCTTACCAACAATGGGAAAAACAATCGATTGATTGCGTTGTTGCGGTTCTCATGGCTGTCGACAGATGACGTTAGACTGGCATTTGTGCCGTAAAGAACCAAAGATGTCCGTCACGTCTGGTTTCAGTCCAAGATCTGTGTAGTCCTTGGACCGACGCGACTAGGGTAGCGATTTTCCTTTCGTTATGAGAGATGTTTGAGTGGATTTCACGGTCGTCTGTGCGCGCGTTCACGACGAAAAATGCGGAATTTTCACGGGCACCGCATCTGATAACGCGTGCGCATTCAGGATACTCGAGTACCGAGCAATTCTAACCGTTGTCGCCTAATTATTTTGGCCTAATCGTACCCGCGGGTACTCCTCCGTTTTTCCCCGTCGAACTCTCGTCGAACGCTGTCACGTCTGAAAGAATTGCACAACAAACGACGTCGAGATGGCTGATGACACGAGTGTACGCGTCGCCGTACGGTAAGTATATATCCCCGAACAACTATACTTCCCGTTTTCCAACAAATTTTGAACGAAGACATTCCTCCGTCGTGCAGACCGCATAATCGCGGACTAAGAGGTTTTACGCGGTGACAGCTTCTGCCACCGGCAATATTCGGTTAATTATAATCCGGGGAACGCCCGCGAAATATCGTTCGAATTCAAAGCGCGACCGATTTGCCTTTTAATTATCGTTCTATTTCGTCTTCGATCTGCATAGTGTCGCGAGACATGTTTGCCGGGTATATCTTATCTGTAGTCCCCTTATTTTTTTCGTGTTATGTTTTTTTTTTGCATCTATACACCGCGCGCCGTTACCAGTTCGATAATTAGAATTGTGAAACGTATCGGCCCGTGTCACACTTTCACGATTTTAGAAAATTCTTACTATCTAGACCGTTTCGCAATTTTGAAAGGGTTCCGGATTTCTCGTAGCTGGACAATTACAATGCGGATTGCGACGTTTTGTACGCGCTGATTCGGATCGAACACGCTGCATGGCTATTATGCGTGTATATATATATATATACTTATATTATACGTATAGTTCTGAATATCGACATCGAAACATGTCGCCGTAATCAAATCTTTATCTCCGTTTTTTTAATTTCATGTGTCGAGCGTTATTTCGTCGGTGCGTTTTTACTACGCAGTAGCTCGACGCAAACTTAAATCACATAATATCTCCTTTTAAAGAGTCAGATGCGTAGGCATCATTACCGGTTGTATAATGCACACGCATATCTCGATTCCCGATGAATGAATTTTTCCCCCTTCCACCGCGACGTTCTCCTTCGTTTTCTGCGTAATCCCGTTTGTTTGTATTTTTTCTTGCACCTGTTCATCTCTGTTTTTATTTATCTCGTGTTGCGCGTCCTCTCTTCCCCACCTTTCATTGATTCTCGCAGGGTTTTCGTGAATGACACCCGATAACAGCTGATGCACACAGTGCAGACTGTATATCACCGACGTAATAAATGATATAATATGCCCCTCGTATAGCTGCACCGGTCGATTGTGCTTCGTATGAATAAGTCATAAACAATCGAAGTACGACTAAATCGGTCCGAAGTCGACATTAAACATTAAACAATCTTTGTCGATATTTCGCGGAAAAATTTCCAAAGTATCGGGAATATCACGTATCATTGATTTATGAATTACCATGCAATATTAATCCAAATATTTTCGAAATCTTTTATATTTAAAAAATTATTTTAAAAATTATTCCAACAAAAAACCTGCTGGTACTCCCAAACGATTAATATTTGTCTTATCAGAGATTTATTTATTTCGACTATGTAAATGAATTTTTTGTTCTTAACTGCAGAATAAGGCCTCAGGTAGCGCGTGAAGTGATCGACATGTGTAGAATATGCACTCAAGTCCCTCCAGGAGAACCCCAGGTCTTTCTTGGACCAGATAAGGCCTTCACATACGATTATGTTTTTGATACGGGCATTGGCCAATGCACAATTTACGACACGTGTGTTGCACGATTGGTAGAAGGTGCTTTGGATGGATACAATGCAACAGTCCTTGCTTACGGTCAGACTGGTTCTGGCAAAACTTACACAATGGGTACAGGGTTTGATGTGGAAGTCGAGGAATCTGTTGTTGGCATAATTCCTAGAGCAATTAAGCACCTGTTCGATGGAATAGCGGAGAAGCAACAGCATGCTAGGGATCGTGCACAAATGCCTCCTGAATTTAAAGTGTGTAACAGTCTTTACTATATTTTCATCTACTCCATATTCCTGATATTATAATTCATACAGAAATATTCCAACAGGTTACTGCACAATTTTTGGAGCTTTATAATGAAGACTTGAAAGATCTGTTGGAGCCAGGTGGACCGAGAGGTGGTGCTCGCATTCACGAAGACACATCTGGAAACATTCATTTAGCTGGTGTTGAACCACGTGTTGTAACCAGTTTGGATCAAGCGTTGGACTATTTACGATTGGGAGCACTATCGCGCACAACTGGATCCACACAAATGAACACACAGTCGTCCAGATCACACGCAATATTTACATTATACATAAGGCAGCAAAGATGTATCAAAGTCGAAGATCCGGACGCTGACATCGACACGAGCGGAACGGAACCAGCGAATGAGTTCGAAACGTTAACTGCGAAATTTCATTTTGTAGATTTAGCTGGCTCGGAAAGATTAAAAAGAACTGGAGCTACGGGAGATAGAGCAAAGGAAGGAATATCCATAAATTGTGGATTGGTATGGTCTTTGATGGTACTTCCGCTTCAAGGAAATAGTATTTCAAATTTAAATCATTATTTCTTTCCTTTTTACATATTCTAGTTGGCCTTGGGTAACGTGATTTCTGCACTCGGTGACAAAACAAAGAAAGCTTTACATGTACCATATAGAGATTCCAAATTAACTAGGCTACTTCAAGACTCTCTTGGAGGTAGTGTAGTACCTATTGTACACGTAGCTTAAGAACGTTCGCTTAATGACGATCGCGTTAAGTATCTTGGTTGCATGCATTGAACTAACGTGAACAAAAAATGTGCTTGATACTTCCAGGGAATAGTCAGACTGTTATGATAGCCTGTGTATCACCAAGTGACAGAGATTTTATGGAGACTCTAAGCACATTGAAATACGCGAATAGAGCGAGAAATATAAAGAACAAGGTTACAATTAATCAAGATAAGAGTTCGAGAACAATAGCTTCTTTACGAAGAGAGATACAACAACTTCAGTTAGAATTGATGGAGTATAGACAAGGTGTGTGCATAAGATACGAAATCATTGAAACATTACATTAATCATCGATTATACAGGATGTTCGCGCTATTGCTAGTTAGCGTTATTCTTGCAAGTAACAAATTTTAAAAAACAATGACACAGGAAAAATGGATAACGTTTTTTCCCAAGAAAATTCATTTTTTTCTAATATTTCTTATTTGCAAGAAAAACGCTGGCCAGCAATAACGTGAACACCCTGCATATCGACTGTAATCCGTTACGTGTTACCTTAGGCAAAAGAGTTGTTGGTGAAGACGGCGTTAATGATGCCTGGCACGAAAATCAGATGTTAAACAGTGAGCTACAAAGTCTACGTACTAGAGTCAAAGCTCTTTCGGAAACAGTCGAGGCATTAACTGCGAAGAACGTTCTTCTGCTGGCAGAAAAGGCTGCTGGTCAGTGGGTATCGTCGACAGGTGGAAACGGCGACGTGACGAGTTTAGTGCAAGGATATGTTCAAGAAATAGAGGAGCTAAGGGCACGCCTCTTGGAGGCAGAGGCTATGTATCAACAGTTAAAAAAGCGGCAGATGCAGGTACATTTAAGTTCACATATCGATTCGGTAAAACCTCCCATTATCTGAACGCTCACGTCCCACTAACTAATTCGGATAATCGAGGTTCTACTAAATCGTGGATTAAACAAGTGAGTACGATCCAAACCGTATCGGATTGGGCATCATTTCTAACAAGAAAAGCGCCACGAATATGTTGGTGAAAGTTACGTAAAAAAATAATTATTGAATCGACCAAACATGCACATGCATGTATGTATTACATACAACTAGTCACGTTTCACTATGTAAGTTTTACTTTGTGTAGGTTAATGCAGCGAATCCGTACGGTGATTCTGGATACGTATTTCAAAGTGATTCTACATCAGTATTAAACGACGCCAAAAAGGACTTGCAGAAGGAGATGGAAACGTTGACTGCGTTGAAAGAGCAGCAATCGTATAGCGGTAGCACTGCCAATAAAGAGGAAGGAGAAGGCGATGATGCGGAGGTTGGCCAGGAGTCAGCGAGCGAGGATGATTCGGATAATGATTCCGACAGGAAAGGTATAACTCGAGAACTGTTGTCGAGATAGCAGCGTTCGAATGAACATACTCGTAATAGACGTCCGATGTTTTACAGAAGAAGATGAGGAGGAGGCAGCTATGGGTCGTGAGTTGGAGGCTCTAACATCGGACATCGACATGAAGCAGCGATTGATCCAGGAGTTAGAGCTCTCCCAAAGACGGCTACAGACTATGAAGCAGCATTACGAGGACAAGCTCGCGCAGTTGCAGGCTCGCATAAAGGACACGCAAGAGGAAAGAGACAAGGTGTTACACTCTCTGCAACAACAGCCAACACCGCCGACGGAGAAAGTGAAGAAACTGCGCGACGAGTACGAGAAGAAATTGACCGCAATGCAGAAAGAGGTACGACTCTTGCAGTCCGCTAAAAAGGAGCATGCGAGGCTGCTGAAGAGTCAGTCTCAAAACGAGAACAGATTAAGAGGACTGCGGAACGAACTTGCGGAGATGAAGAGAGCTAAGGTGAAGCTGTTGAACAAAATGCGAGAGGAGGCTCAAAGGCACAAGGAGAACGAGTTGAGGCGAAACAGGGAAATAGCTCAGTTGCGTAAAGAGACGAGGAAGAATGCAAACATGATCAGGACTTTGGAGGCTGACAAGAGAATGAAAGAGGTGGTGTTGAGACGTAAACAAGAAGAGGTCACAGCTCTCAGGAAACGAGACAGAGGTCTCAGTCAGAAGGTGGCAGGTCGGACGCCACCTAAACCGGTCAATCCGAAAGCGTTGAAGCAGAGGTGGCAGACGTTCGAACGAACAATTGCGAAACAAGCGTTGGCTAAACAGGCAGCTGCAGAAACAGAGAGAGAAATGGAAAGACTTCTTCAGGAACGCGAGGAGCTAGGCAGAGAGCTCGAGAAGCTTCAGAAACACAGGAACGATATAACGAACAGAAGAGGAGACTCGAGCGACGTGGACGAAGAGATCGACAACGTAAAAAGTAAAATTAGTTATTTGCAGGTAAGTATCTTTTCTCGGTATCAAGTATCATAGTTTCTGCTGCGGTCTTCAAGATGTTCTCCACAGGATAGCATTTCCGAATGCCAACGGGACATGATGGAAGTAGGCGATGGTGAAACAGAGGGTGAACCAGGTGTCGAGGCTCTCATATCGACGGTTCAAACTGTGGACGAGGCTCAATACTTGTTGCAAAGAATGCTGGCTTTCACTGTGGAACAAAGTTGCGTGGCAGCTCAAAAGCAGCTCGAGGTTCGGGACATGGAGTCTCGGCTAAACCAAGTCGCGCAGGAAAGCGATGTGCAACATCAATTGTTGGAGCACGTACTGAGAGACAGAGATCTTCTATCCCTCACGAATAGTCATCACAATAATACCATGAACTACAGCCCCCCGAGCTCGAGGAGCTCCTCACCGGACAAGTAAGTTGCTTATAACCGTTTTAGAGCCCTGGTTAATACACTAACGTTACCGTACATTAGCGATCGCATGTCATTAATATTTCAATTGTAATTTGCGAAACATCAGCGAAACTTATAGTCATGTGATAATGGGAGAAGAAAGACAACGTAATAATAAAGTTAGGCGAAGAACCACGCAACCTCAAGAACTTCTTTACGGAGTCCAAGCAAATCCAGACAATATAAAGACAGAGGAACAAAGTCAGAGCCATAATCATCCACTTACGAGGGTACCTAGCGCGCCAGGTAGTTTGAAGTGAGTATAAAGTCGTATAAAAAAGGAAAGGTTGTAGGCAGATAGTATTTTCAAGTATGTTGAATATAACTTAATCAATATTTTCATTGACCAGAGGATTGGTGTTGACAAGAAGCCAGCACAATATTATTGGAGGATCCCCGACCTTAAGTCGACGCGATAGTACATCACCAAGGCCGCTCCGACGACCATTACATCCTGGTGGAGGCTCCATGTGAGTGATAATCCTGCAGCACATCTTTATATTTGTATTTCTTACATATCTCTGTCTTGACGCTCTGTTCTACGCACTACTGGGCAAATTCTTTTCTTAAAGAAAGATGTGTATCATTCGAAACAAGTGCATTTATCGGTGCCTTCACCAAAAATGATTACAATTGTATCATCCCTTGAACTGTAGCCAAAAGAAAGTCGGATTGTTACGATGCAAAATGTCTTTGTCGCAAGCATTGCGGTACAAAGGAAAATATTCAGAAAGCTAATATATTACGTTATTAATGATAAAGTTGTTTTGTAATTTTACACAGGGAGAATTCAAATCGTTCGGTTCTGTTTAAGTTAACGAATTGCGAAGTAAGATTACTAACTCAAACAAAAATTGTTATGTTAAGACGAAGGATATAACTTGTAGAAAAATTGATGAATTGTTTAAAATTTATTATTCAAATTTTTTGTTCATTCTCGGGAAAGTTGCTAATAACGATGATATATTGTTTCGCAATTATTATTATTATTATAGGTGTTCAAATAAGTTTGACCTAACAAAGTACAATTTAATGTATTATATTTATATATATTTCTATGCATTTGCAGTATAAATATGTATAAATGTCATAAAGCTTCGCAAGAAGGTCGATAAACAGTTTGTATATATGTAAGCAGATATTTTGTATACATGTCAGTTAATAAATAAACGCACAAGTACTTAACGTGCACTGTACTACGGCAATACACACGAAGACCCTTCAGTGGATCATTGTTTGTTTGTTTGTTTGTTTGTTAAAATTATTTCACTTCCTCATATAATAAACCACAATGTATGTGTCTAATGATTTCTGATTAATATTCAGTGCTCTTTTTCTTTATATCGATATACTCGATAATATAAAAGAATGACAAGTATTAATACACTTACCATTGATCGATGTACTTAACTAATTAAACCGATTTACAACTCTGTCTCAGTGCACTTGCATGAACCAAAATTGTTTCTCTCGAACCGAGATAACTTAGCCTGGATTAGAATAGCCAAGAACCCGGCTAACTAACACGCTAACATAACAAACCCTCAACTAGGGAACAGGTAGCACATACAGATGTGTCGTCACCTCCTGGATCACCGACCACTTACCGCCGGTTCAACAGTAGAGAAGAGAATGTATTCTCCAGGCTGACAGCGAGTAGGCAACCCGCGTCGACAGACCCGCAGCCTATGAAGGGCATTATTTCTCACTATCAAGGCAAGGTAAAATATTCAAAGTAGAACAAGTTTGTTAGGTACACGTAACAAGTTGGAAACTTTTCAGACGCCACCGCGAGCCGTATTGCAATGTACCCACGTGGCAGAGGGGCATAGTAAAGCTGTCCTAGCTATATGCGCAACGGACGATCTATTATTCAGTGGATCGAAAGGTACGAGCAACAAGAATCGGAACAAAGGTGGACAAAATATGCCCCCAAACCAAATTGATCTTTCTTAATGTAACGCAACACTTTCAGACCGAACTGTAAAGGTATGGGACTTGAGAACCGGAATTGAAAACTTCACTCTAACCGGTCACCCTAACAACGTTGTTGCGTTGAAATACTCACCAGTGCAGAACTTGTTATTCAGCGTGTCCTCTGCCTATGTAAAAGTTTGGGATCTAAGAGCTGGCAACACCTGCATAAAAACATTGTTTTCCTCTGGTCAAGCCCAAAGCGGACAAATCGCGCTGTCGACCCAAGTTCCAATGGGCGAAACTGCTATCAACGATTTGGTACTCAGCCTTGATGAACAAGAATTGTATGCTGCGGCTAGCGACAAAGTTAGAGTGTGGGATCTTAGAAGATTGACGCACGTAGGGAGATTGAGTACGCCTCATACGGCTGCAGTAATGTGCCTGGCTGTTTCGAATGACGGTAGAGTGATCGCTGGTAGCAAGGATCATTTGATATCGCTGGTTGAGCCTAATATGTCTGGTCAGTCAGTGTGCCTTGCGCCACCGCATTACGACGGGGTTCAATGTTTAACCGAGTGCGATTCTACACTTTTCTCTGGTACGCAGAAAATTTTTATTTTGCATAAAGATCCACAGTCTAGGTATCAGTTTACGTAACAGGAAAGAGTGTACAAAATGTCGTCTATTGCAGGCTCGAGAGACATGTGCATCAAACGATGGGATCTGCATAAGATGGAACTGGTCCAATCACTCAACAATGCACACAAAGATTGGATTTTGGGATTATGTATGATTAATAGCGGAACCATCATGGTCTCAGGTTGTCGGGGGGGAGTTTTGAAAGCGTGGTCAGTACCAAAGGAACAGGGTGGAGAGTGTGCACCAATTGGGGAAGTTCGGGCACACGGTTCCGCTATCAATGCTGTGATAACCAATCAGCAGCATGTTTTTACCGCGAGCAAGTAAGTATACTTCCTGAAATTACACTGTCCGACACCGGTTTTGCGTTTCGTGATTATTGAAACGCAAAATTGGTGTTGGACAGTGATGTTATTTTTCCATTGAACTGATCCGAAGCATACTTAACAATTACGAATATTAGTCCAATTTGGACTTTAAAATGAAGTGTGTGCTTGGGTTCAGTGTTTGTAAATACTTTTTTTTTTGGATAGAATAACATCTCGAATGTTGATTGCAGCTCTGGAGAGGTGAAGCTGTGGCGTATCCCTGATCCCTCAATAACCATGTCCATTTCCGCAGTTTCCCTTTAACTTATTTTTTTATATTGCTGTATATGGTTATTTTGCATTTATAGATTGTTAATGTGGTAATGCGCATGTTTGTCTGAACACATTTTGTAGTTCTCGAAATGTTAAAGCGTTTGTCGCCAATTAAAATTATTACCTAAACGGGCAACTACTAATAACGACAAAGTTATTTCATTGTTCCACTACTTAATAATATCGCTTGTTCGTCTACATAATTTTTGCCTACTTGGAACATTTTGTTCGTTAACGCACTTTTAGTAGTTGCCCGTTTAGGTAATAATTTTAATTGGCGACAAACGCT